>SJYC01038131.1:0-42348 GCA_006408675.1 Madoqua kirkii
TTCAAGGACAAATTCTAATACTCGGATATTTTTCTTTTTTTCCCTATTTGTATGAATTTTTATGAAAGATCCAATAATATATATTTATAAAAATATATCTGATTTTTTAACCTTTTACTATTGTGCTCATCCAGAAGATTTTTGTACTTTGACTAATTTCAGTAATGTTCACTTTAAGATTAAGTAAAACCAAAGTGCAGTGGAAGCTTGGCTTTATTGTACTAAGGATAATAAAATTTTACCTATAAAGATATGGATTAAATGTCATTTCAATTGCCATATGGAGAGAAGCCAGATTTTTCTTATAGAAAAAAGTGGCAATATTTGCCAAGATGAAACAGTTTATTTGACCTTAAAATACACAAAAATATTCCCTGAGGGGCAAAATTGTGAAATTTATCTGTAAACATCAGTTATCCTTTGAACGAGTTGTTCCTTTTGTTTTAAATTGTAGAGGAGTTTTGAATGTGTAAGATGTTAGCTTCATTAATCATATTGCATAATAGTTTCAGACTGGAAACCCAGGTTCATTTCTATTTTCATTCTGTTGTAACTCACACGGTCCTTTGTCGTTTGTTCTTTGATCACTATTTATTAACTCAGATTCCAGTAAAAAGTTGTTTCCTTGCTGTTCTTTGTTGTTTTCTGAACTCAAGTATTACTGGTGTTCAGCTTTCCCATTAAAGCATTTTCACATTATTCCCTGAGAAGTTTTCCAGTTTATTAAGGAAAAGGTAATCCTGCTGATTTATTGGAAAGAAAAAGTCAATTGGTTGGAGTGATTTACACCCACAGAAGTGGAGATTATACATTTATAATAACAAATTCAAGCTGCTGCAGTTAAATTTCAAAATCAAAGGTATGGGATTATTTGGCTGATTTGATAATTATCTCTGGTAAAATGCAACATTTTGAAGTAAAAACGTACATATTTTTTTTATCCTTGTATACCTTTGGCCTCTTCCCTGTTAAAGCATTTAATGAGCCCTGTGCCTGCTTCCTCAGAGGAGGAACAATCACTGTGGCAACAATAGCTATCATGTGTGGCACAATTATGTACCAGACATGGTAAAAAATGAACTCATTCAGACCCAACAACCCTATTATCAGGAACTGCTATGTTCATTTCACAGATGAGGAAACTGAGGCACAGAAGTTTGAAGAATCAGCCCAAGGTCACACATTAGCAAGAGGGAGAGCTAAGATTCAAAGGAAGACTGGCTCAGAATATGTGCCCTTTACCATTAAAGATGGTGGTCAGTGCTGTCTGTCAAGGATCTCTCCAGCCCTATTCCTCAAGAGAAATTTGGTAAAAGCAAATCAGACACAGGGACAGAAAAAAAAGTAAAAGTGAAAGTCACTCAGTTGTGTAAGTCACTCAGCTGTGTCTGACTCTTACAACCCTATGGACTGTAGCCCTCTAGGCTCTTCTGTCTTGTTTTCTGAACTCAAGTATTACTGGTGTTCAGCCTTCCCGTTAAGCATTTTCACATTATTCCCTGAGAAGTTTTCCAGTTTATTAAGGAAAAGGTAATCCTGGTAATTCTCCAGGTGAAAATACTGGAGTGGGTTGCCATTCCTATCTCCAGCAGATCTTTCTGACCCAGGGATCGAACCTTGCAGGCAGATTCTTTACCGTGAAGGCATGCCAGAACCTGAACTTGCTGGGAGGAATACTATTGCTGTAGTTCATGGAAAATCCCATGGATGGAGGAGCCTGGTGGGCTGCAGTCCATGGAGTCACTAAGAGTCGGACACGACTGAGTGACTTCACTTTCACTTTGCACTTTCATGCATTGGAGAAGGAAATGGCAACCCACTGCAGTGTTCTTGCCTGGAGAATTCCAGGGACGGGATTCTATGGGGTTGCATAGAGTCAGACACGACTGAAGTGACTTAGCAATAGCAATAGCAATAGATAACTAATGAGAACATACTATATAGCACAGGGAACTCTACTCAATGCTGTCGTGACCTTAACTGGAAGGAAATCCAAAAAAGAGGTGATTTATGTTTAGGTATAGCTGATTTATTTTGCTGTACAGCAGACACTAACACGACATTGTAAAGCAACTAGACTCCAATAAAAAAAAAAATATTGGCTATATTCCCCAGTGTTGTACAATGAGTCCTTTTATTCCCCAATGTTGTACAATGAGTCCTTTTAGTTTTTAATAGTTATACCTCTTACTCCCCTACCCTTCTTTCCCCCTCCCTGCTTCTCTCTCCTCACTGGTAACCATTAATTTATTTGCTGTATCTGTGGGTCTGCTTCTTTTTTGTTATATTCACTTTTGTGTACTTTTTAGATTCCCCATATCATAAAGTATTTGTCTTTCTCTATCTTTTTTCACTTAGCATACAGGGCACAGCTTCTTAAAGGGACTTTACTGAGCAGAATAGTGAGATCATTAGGCTTACACCCTCAATCAGCTTGTCTAGAAGTTGCATTTTACACAATTTACCCTGAGTGATTATTTTCTGGAAAATGGACTCACGGATAACAGTTTCTCAAAGGACAAATAAAACAGAAAAGTAACCATATTAATTTAGAAAAAGAGAATTGCTTGGTAAGATAACCTGTTTAGGAGTTTAGAGATTTCCTCATGGTGGACAGATATTCAGTTCAGTCAGTTCAGTCGCTTAGTTGTGTCCAACTCTGCGACCCCATGAACCGCAGCACGCCAGGCCTTCTTGTCTATCACCAACTCCCGGGGTTCACTCAAACTCATGTTCATTGAGTCGGTGATGCCATCCAACCATTTCATCCTCTGTCGTCCCCTTCTCCTCCTGCTCTCTATCTTCCCCAGCATCAGGGTCTTTTCAAATGAGTCAGTTCTTCACATCAGGTGGCCAAAGTACTGGAGTTTCAGCTTCAGTATCAGATAGATATTACCCAAAAGCAAATCAAGCAAAAGGAATTTTGATGAACAAAGAACTTGAATAAAGTGCATTGGACTTAGAGGCTTTTTTTTTTCCCCCAAAGTAAAGTAATTAGATATAATTTTCTTCTCTGACCGGAGAATATTTCCACTGGATGATAGGTATGGTTGTTGCACCAGGATCAATCAGGTGACGCTGGCTCCCAGACAAGATTAGATGAGCACTGACAAATACTTTCCTTCTTCTTTTGAATTTCCCTGGTGACTCAGATGGCAAAGCATCTGCCTACAATGCAGGAGACCTGGGTTCAATCTCTGGGTTGGGAAGGTCCTCTGGAGAAGGAAATGGCAACCCACTCCATTACTCTTGCCTGGAAGATGGAAGAGCATGGTAGGCTATAGCCCATGGGGTCACAAAGAGTCGTACATGACTGAATAACTTCACTTTTCTCCTTTTGGAAGACCATAGTCAGAGAACTCTCTCAATTAATACATTACTTATAGCACAACTATCATCCAAACCCTCTGGACTCTGTATTGTGTCTGCCCCTTACTTGATACCTGACCCAGTCCCAGGAGAAAAGTTAAGTTCCAGGTCTCCCCATCTTCAGTGGCTCCCGCCTGCATCAGTGAACATGTCTATTCTTGTCCCCATCATGAACTAGACTCAGACAACTGTCATATATCCTTTAGAGTATTCTGCCAGCATACATTACTGATGGTCACACTTTCCAACCTTAACCGCCAATGAAGGGGGAGACTTATAAAATCCTTTGCTCTAAGTACAGTGAGTGCACAATTGCACTCATCTCACACGCTAGGAAAGTAATGCTCAAAATTCTCCAAGCCAGGCTTCAACAATACATGAACCATGAACTTCCAGATGTTCAAGCTGGTTTTAGAAAAGGCAGAGGAGCCAGAGGTCAAATTGCCAACATCCGCTGGATCATCAAAAAAGCAAGAGAGTTCCAGAAAAACATCTATTTATGCTTTATTGACTATGTCAAAACCTTTGACTGTGTGGATCACAACAAAATGTGGGAAATTCTTAATGATATGGGAATACTGGGCCACCTGACCTGCCTCTTGAGAAATCTGTGTGCAGGTCAGGAAGCAACAGTTAGAACTGGACATGGAACAACAGACTGGTTCCAAATAGGGAAAGGAGTACGTCAAAGCTGTGTATTGTCACCCTGCTTATTTAACTCATATGCAGAGTACATCATGAGAAATGCTGGGCTGGATAAAGCACAAACTGGAATCAAGATTGCTGGGAGAAATATCAATAACCTCAGATATATAGATGATACCACCCTAATGGCAGAAAATGAAGAAGAACTAAAGAGCCTCTTGATGAAAGTGAAAGAGGAGAGTGAAAAAGTTGGCTTAAAACTCAACATTCAGAAAACTAAAATAATGGCATCTGGTCCCATCACTTCATGGGAAATAGATGGGGAAACAGTGGAAACAGTGACAGACTTTATATTTTGGGGCTGCAAAATCACTGCAGATGGTGACTGCTGTCATGAAATTAAGATGCTTACTCCTTGGAAGAAAAGTTATGACCAACCTAGACAGCATATTAAAAAGCAGAGACATTACTTTGCTGACAAAGGTCTGTCTAGTCAAAGCTATGTTTTTTCCAGTATCATGTATGGATGTGAGAGTTGGGGAGTATAAAGAAAGCTGAGTGCTGAAGAATTGATGTTTTTGAACTGTGGTGTTGGAGAAGACTCTTAAGAGTCCCTTAGACTGAAAGGAGATTAAACCTGTCAATCCTAAAGGAAATCAGTCCTGAATATTCATTGGAAGGACTGATGCTGAAGCTGAAACTCCAATACTTTGGCCACTTGATGAGAAGAACTCACTCATGTGAAAAGACCCTGATGCTGGGAAAGATTGAAGGCGGGAGGAGAAGGGGATGAGAGAGGATAAGATGGTTGGATGGCATCACCGACTCAATGGACATGAATTTGAGTAAGTCCAGGAGTCGGTGATGGACAGGGAGGCCTGGCATGCTGCGGTCCATGGGGTCACAAAGAGTTGGACACGACTGAGCAACTGAAATGAACTGAATACAGTGAGCACATTTTCAACTTAAAAATATAACTTTTATAACAATATTTAGAATGGAACATACTTTAAGTATCAAGGAAAAGATTATCAAGGCTAATCTTCATTTCAGGCAACTAACAGGGCCCTTCAGGTGGAGATAATAAAACTCCTAAATATATAAACTTCCTAAAATGTTGGTTTAGATATTTTATATGAAGTCCTGACAGGATATAAAACATTCTCATGTAGTGTAAGTCTGAGAAATTACTATGGAAAAGTATTTTTAAAATTAGTAATACTAAACCAAAATCTACTAGTGAATCACCCTACCTATTCCTATTGTCTATGTAACTAGTAAAGTTTAAGTTATTAGATACTCAAAAATGGGTCCTGAACTAATTAATCCATGTCATGCCAATATGAATGGTATGGTCAAGGGAATAAAGTCATTTTCCTGAAAGACTGAGAGAACTGCTCATTATATGCTCTTGAGCAAGTCACCGCTCCTCTCTGAACCTTAGCCTTCTCATCTATGAAAATAGCTATTGGATCTAATGATGGTTATGACCCACTCTCACTTTTAAATTATTTTTTGCTTATTTATTATTATCTCCAAGAAATCTCCCTAGAACATGCTATAAAGAAAGAAAGATAGCACTAAGTCATGTTCAACTCTTGTGACCCTATGAACTGTAGCCTGCCAGGGTCCTCTGTCCATCAGATTGTCAAGGCAAGAATACTGGAATGGTTTGCCATTTCCTTATCCAGGGGATCTTCCCAACCCAGGAATTGAATCCAGGTCTCCAGCATTGTAGGCAGATTCTTTACCAACTGAGCTACACAGCAAGCCCAGAACATGCTATGAAAGAGGACTGAAGTTTTATATCAAACTTAAGAAAGTTCATGGATAGCAAGGCAACACTAATAAGTATGTGCAATGGATGAGTCAATTAGGTTGGAACTGAGACTTGGAATTAATTCCTATGGAATTAAGAATCTCCTTCATAGCTCTCTGAGACTCAGAGCAGAAAATCACAAAACTGCTGAATTATCCAGTAGGGAAACCCATATTATCTAAAAAAGTCTAGTTGTTTTGCTCTGTTCCTGGCCAACTCCTGGAGTTATAGGGCCATGGTGGTCTTTGAAATCTGCTGTTACCATCAGATTTCAAAATATAACTAGTGGTGGTAGGAAAAAAAAGTCACTTTCTCCTTCCCTAACCTAATCTAGTCTCAGATACAAGTCTCTCCCCTGAAACCCCAACAAAAGCATTTACTAGGCTGTGATTTTTGCAAAACTTCTGAAACTCTGGGGATAATGGAAGGAACTTACAATGCAGAGAAGGAAAATGTTAAGCAGCAATATTAGCTATGACTATTCTCTTGTCCATAGAGAATAGAAGGCCCCCTGGGCCACCTCTCCCCTTATCCATGGATCCACACTACTGACATGTTGAAGGAATTACATAACCTCCCATGCAGAGAATGTCCTTGATCATATCCTACCCTTAATTCCTCTCTTGGTTTATAAGAGGGAAAGAAAATTTATCTCCCCAGCCAATAAAGTACCAACTACTAGGGATTCTTTACTTACTATTAAGACAAATTTATAGATAATACAGAAAAATTTTGGTTTTTTTTCCATAAAGTTTCCATTTCAGAATATAGTCTGCACTGTACTTTTGTATAATAAAAGCTTATTAAAGTATCACTTACCAAGAAAAGGAAAAGCTTTCTCCAAAGATAAGTATAGCTCTGTTTCTAGCTAAACAAAAAATTGTTACCAAAATCTTGTTAAATATGGAGGATTGATTGCATATTTTAATATGTGCTTTCTCCTTAAATATCTTTAAAATTACAGTAATGAAATAAAAAGGTATAAACCTACAGTGTTGAAAAGGGCTTCCCTGGTGGCTCAGTGGTAAAGAATCCGCCTGCCAATGTAAGAGTTCATTCCCTGGGTCAGGAAGATCCTCTGTAGAAGGAAATGACAACTCCCACTCCAGTATCCTTGCCTGGGAAAGCCTATGGAAGAGAAGCCTGGTGGGCTATAGTCCATGGGGTTGCAGAGTCAGACATGACTCAGTGACTAAACAACAACAACGTCAAAGCAAACAGGAATGACGTGAAGGAATAAGAGATTACAACAACTTATTGGAAAAGATTTTAGAGGAAACACAAAATTTGAGAGTGACTGTCAAAGCTGAAAATAAGGAGATTGGTAAAATAATATATAAAGTATAGTTGGACCTGATTGCCTCTTCCCTACCCCATGTAACTCCTACCCTCTTTATTCATATACTACTTACCACTTGCCCATTTTTTTACTCCTAAAAGAATTTGATTTGGAACTTATTTTCATTTGGGAGTAGCAAGAACATTGAAAGGCAGGAGCTACAAACAGAGAAGTTAAAGTATGTATGGAAAAAATACAACCAGGCACCTCTTTCTATTAGCACAAAGCAGAAAGAGCTTAAATAAATTAAATAGTCAAACTTCACTGAGTGGATTAGAATATATATTCAAGCTAATAGAATTATTCTCCCAAAAAGCAGAATAAAAATATAAAGAAGTCAAACAGGAGAGAAAAGATAAGAAAATTAGAGGTATAGTTTAGGAAGTCAATGAGGTACCTAATAGAACTTTCAAAGAGGTGACAGGACCCAATGGAGAGTGAATTATCAGAGAAACAATACAAAAACAACTCCTAGGACCGAAGGAGAGGAACCCAGCAAGCTCCTCTGTCCATGGGATTTCCCACACAAGAAGACAGGGATAGGTTTCCATTTCCTCCTCCAGGTGACCTTCTCAACCCAGAGATCCAACTGGTGTCTCCTGCATGACAGGTAGATCCTTTGCCACTGAGCCACCAGGGAAGGCTAAGGGAAGGAGATGAAGATGAGTCTATTTATTTGCCAGCACAAGGCTTTCCTGGTGGCTCAGTGGTAAAGAACCTGCCTGCCAATGCAGGAGATGTGGGTTTGATCCCTGGTCTGGTAAGATCCCCTGGAGAAGGAAACGGCAAACCACTTCAGTATTTTTTTTTTTTTTTTTTAAGTTTTGACTATACTGGGTCTTCGCTGCTTTGGCGTGGGTTTTCTCTGGTTGCAGCAAGCAGCAGCCACTCTTTGTTGTGGTGCTTGGGCTTCTCATTGCAGTGGATTCTCTTGTGAAGCACAGGCTCTAGGCTCTTGAGCTACAGTAGTTGAGGCACACAGGACTAGCTGCTCTGCGGCCTGTGGAACCTTTCTGGGCTAGGGATCGAACCCATGTCCCCTGCATTGGCAGGCGGATTCTTATCCACTCTGCCACCAGAGAAGTCCCCACTACAGTATTCTTGCCTGGGAAATCCCGTGGACAGAAGAGCCTGGGCGTCTATAGTCCATGGGGTCACAAAGAGTCAGACAGGACTTAGAGACTCAACATCAACAACAACAAAGAATTTAAAAAACAAGACAAAAAACACCCACCTTTTGGGAAAATCATGGTAAAAGCTTGAATAGCAGTGTTAGTGAAAAATTGCAAAAGGTTTTCAGAAATGAAATCACATAAAAAAGTATGGAGACTCAGAATGACATCTTGCTTCTCCACAAAAGACCTCCTTAAAAATTTTGAGGGAACTTATGTTGTCCAAATTGGGACCCTCCACTGCCAAGCTAGCAATCACGTGTGACGTGTGAATGAAGCCATTTCAGACGCGCAAGAACTAAAAAAAATTAAATAAATAAATAAACTGCCTTAACGTAGCCTTTCTGAGAAAGTCTGGCAAATATGATCCAGAAAAAAGGGCGAATGAATACTGATAAAGAAAAAGACAAAGAAAAGGAACCAAGAAAAAGGGTTGGGGCGGGAGGAGCGGGTAGAGGTGGGGTTGGTGTCGATTTATCTAGACTAGGGTGTTCCCTGTAGCTCAAATGATAAAGAATCTGCCTGCAATGCCAGAGACCCAAGTTTGATACCTGGGTCGGGAAGATCCTCTGGAGAAGGGGAATGGCAATCCACTCCAGTACTCTTGCCTGGAGAATCCCATGGACAGAGAATCCTGGAGGGCTACAGCCCCTGGGATCCCAGAGTCGGACTCTACTAATACTACTCTCTAGACTAGACTCCATTTCTCTGAAATCCCTATCCTTCAGCACAGCTGAGATTCCCGCTGCGAGGCTTGCAGGGCAGGCGGCTTTGTAGCTGTGTCTGTCCTGCTGTCGCCTGTCTGCCGGCTCATCTCATCGGCATAAGGCCTCTGCCCGAGTGGCAGCTGCCCTGGCTTCCTCTGGATTTTCAGCACGTGACATAGGGTTCCGCTTCTCCAGGACACCCACAACACCAAGGTCAGAGGCAACTAGAGCTGACACAGCTTTCAGTCCGTCCTCATGGGCTCCTGCTCCTGTTTCCGGGAGGGCCATCTACCCTTCTCACTTTACCCTGCATCCTTCGAACTCATCCACCATCTTATGTCAAGAAAAGGGCCTTCGTGAGATCCACAGTAGCCTAAGGTTCACCCCTTCTGTATCCTAGAGGCTCTGCTTCTCTGAGTGAACTCTGTTATGTACAGGATCTGAAACAGAAAGATTGAATGCCAGAGAAGGAATTTTCCAAAATGCACTGTTGTTTGATGGAGGGCTCCCGGCCAGAGCCCTCAGTTCTGCTAAAATCTGGCCTGCTGGTCCTGTTGCTCTGCTACACGAAGCATGGAAAAAGTTATCTTAACAGACATTTGACAGATGTCCCCAAATGTATAGCTTCAGGTCCCACAAAACCTTTATCTTCCCCTGCTTCCCTGTTAAGATACAAAATGAAACGCTTATTCACTACTCTTCTTTCCAGAGGTTGCTTACCTATCTGAAATTTTTTCCCTCTGATATCAAACCAATTCAAATATTGTTGCTTAACAGGGTAAAGTGCAAAAGATGTTTCTTAATTTATTTTCCCAGCGAAGAATAAAAAACAGCTCTGGCCAAAGAATGTTTTTTTTTTTCTATGTGTATGCAAGGACTTCAGAATTGCATATATTTTATGCTTCTGAACAATAACATCTTTCTTTAAAGAGGAAGCGTCCCATAAGATCATGTCATTAAAAAAAAACTGCAACCAAATAAATATTAAATGCTAACATATCTAAAAACATATTTTTTACATTAAATACATGAAGATGAAATTTAGCCATACTGTGTAAAAAATATGTGGAGAAAAGGAAAACAAGAGCTCGTATTAAGTAAAACCACATTCTAAAATACGATTTAGTACCCAAGGAAGATGGGTGGTAACACAAGTGTCTGCTTCCACTCCACTCCTCAGTACAACTTCTCTGCTTTCTTTGATGAATTTGCTAGAAATCTTTTTCATTCAGGTACCTAAATCTGATTTCTATGTGTGCTTTTTTACCCCCCGGTTTTTAGATTCTTAAAATACTATCTCTCTAAAACATCACCCAGCTAATTTGAAAACACATGATGACTCATACATTTATGATCACATCTAAAAGTAGAATTCCCTGAATTATTAGCTATCCTGACAAAATTTCTGGACATGAGCAGAAAATTTAAAATAAGAAAACTATTTTGCAATTGTCAGAAGTGTATTTGCACATTTGAATTTAAAAGGTGCCCTTGTTTTTCATTCGGCTTTTAATGATTTTTATTTCTTAGAAAAAACTGACAGTCTAGATATAATGCTCTGAGATACAGTTCCTACTTTCACTTCAAAATAGCTACATAATCTGAGAAAAAGTTTTATTGTGTACAGTTACACACATATTCTGATTTGCTAGTTAGCCCACAAATGGCTCATTACAAGGAACTAATTTTTCTGCATGTGTGTTTAAGATCAGAAACTGGTATATTAAACTTTACATTTAAAAATTTTACATTTACATGTAAAATGTAAAAAGACTTTACCAACAACTAAGACTAATTCAAAAATAAAGAATAGGTGCTCACACATGTACATGACCAAGAGTACACACTGAAGTGATTCTCTAAGACTAAAGTGTTTTCATGTGTCCTCCCTTAGAGACATTGAAGGAAAATTCTAGAACTTTTAGATTAGATCTTTTGTCCCTACCTCTAGTAATCAAAGATTATGAAATATCAAAGCCCAGTTCAGTTCAGTCACTCAGTCATGTCTGACTCTTTCGACCCCATGAAAAAATTCTACAATCAACAGTGTCTCTAAAACATTCAATGGATTCAATGGAGGATTCACGTATAAAAGGAGGATTCCAGAGGAATAGACATGAGACAGACAGTGGTCTAGCAGCAAAAGATAACAGTGTTGGAAGAGAGCTCCTCTTTCATCAGTCTTGTCAGGGCGAGGCTTGACAGCTGCCCACCAAGGGTCATCAGACATTCAGGATGGAACTGGCCTTGGACAGACAATGGGATAGCTGAGGAAGTCCTGAATCTTGCATTTGTGTGACAGAATCAGGCCTATCTTCTAAGCTCTTTTGCAAGCCCATTTGCTATCAGAGAATTGCATAACAATGCATTGAAAATGCCACCAATACAACACTGAGAACTAAAACTTATTTATTTGTTTAAATAAACAACTGCATAACAGTCTGAGTGCCACAGGGTGAGTCAAGTGTGCCTCCAGGAAACAATCTCAGAGTTTTCTGGGAAATTATTGAGTAATGCCCCAGATTCAGAACTGTAATTATAACAAACTGGGTTTTTTGAGGAGGATTGGGGGGGTGGCCATTTTTCCTCCTTATCTAATGCACCCAACATTAAAGTCTATGTCTCAAAGTAAGCAAATCTCCGTTGCTCATGTTAAATCTTAGTGAACTTTACTAGAGAACTTTATCACAGACAGGGAGGCATGTTTCCATTTTAACACCTTCTCTTTACTTGATTTTCTGGAAAAAAAATTATAAATGTACCCTGTAGGTATGTTACACATACAGTTTCAATTCCCAAATGAATTAGATCACCTAAAAATAAAAAGCCTGTGTACTTCTGGGTCCAAATCTACGTGTGAATTTAGAAATGCTTCAGTTCAGTTCAGTTCAGTTCAGTCACTCAGTCGTGTTCAACTCTTCGTGACCCCATGAATTGCAGCACGCCAGGCCTCCCTGTCCATCACCATCTCCGGGAGTTCACCCAGACTCACATTCATCGAGTCCACAATGCCATCTAGCCATCTCATCCTCTGTTGTCCCCTCCTCCTCCTGCCCCCAATCCCTCCCAGCAGCAGAGTCTTTTCCAAGGAGTCAACTCTTCACATGAGGTGGGCAAAGTACTGGAGTTTCAGCTTTAGCATCATTCCCTCCAAAGAAATCCCAGGGTTGATCTCCTTCAGAATGGACTGGTTGGATCTCCTTGCAGTCCAAGAGTCTTCTCCAACACCACAGTTCAAAAGCATCAATTCTTCGGCGCTCAGCCTTCTTCACAGTCCAACTCTCACATCCATACATGACCACAGGAAAAACCATAGCCTTGACTAGACGGACCTTAGTTGGCAAAGTAACCTCTCTGCTTTTGAATATACTATCTAGGTTGGGCATAACTTTTCTTCCAAGGAGTAAGTATCTTTTAATTTCATGGCTGCAGTCACCATCTGCAGTGATTTTCGAGTCTGACACAACCTTTGTTGGCAAAGTAATGTTTCTGCTTTTGAATATGCTATCTAGGTTGGTCATAACTTTTCTTCCAAGGAGTAAGCGTCTTTTAATTTCATGGCTGCAGTCACCATAAAGTCTGACACTGTTTCCACTGTTTCCCCATCTATTTCCCGTGAAGTGATGGGACCAGATGCCATGATCTTCGTTTTCTGAATGTTGAGCTTTAAGCCAACTTTTTCACTCTCCTCTTTCACTTTCATCAAGAGGCTTTTAGCTCCTTTTCACTTTCTACCATAAGGGTGGCATCATCTGCACAATCTCAGAGTAATTCATTTATACTGTTTTTTGTTTTGTTTGTGCTCGTAAAGCTAAAAAAAATTAATTTATCTAGTCATTGTGAGTAAAAAAAGCAACTGAATTTATTGGGGGGGTACTAAGGTAAGTAATAGAATCAATAACGTGCTGCCACAGAAAGTGCTGAGAAAGGCAGAATGTGTACCGCACCAAACCCTTAGCAGGAGGTGTTGTGGGATTGATTCTGCTGTGTGTACCCTATGTTGTTGTTGTCTAGTTGCTAAGTTGTGTTCGACTCTTTGGGACCCCATGGACCATAACCTGCCAGCCTCCTCTGTCCCTGGGATTTCCCAGGCAAGAAGGCTAGAGTGGGTTGCCATTTCCTTCTCCAGGGGATCTTCCCTTCCCAGGGATTGAATACAAGTTTATTGTGTCTCCTGTATTGGCAGGCAGATTCTTTACCACTAGCATCACCTATATGCATATATATGTATAAATAATATACTCCAGTCTCTTTTCCTTTATTTGCCTATTCTAATATTCCAATAATCCCTCTGTAGCTTCTATGAGTGAAAGAAGACTTCCCTGGCCACCTGCCCTACCCCTGAGCTCAACCACCTAGGCTAGATGTCTTCCTATGTGTTTCCTCTCCTACATCACACATCACTATATTGTGTACTAGAATTTCTCTTGTCATTAAAGACTGACCATGGACCTTTTTCTTGCTTCTCTATCCACAGCATCTAGTATATACACATCATACAATAGAGGCTCAAAAATATTTATTGTTCATGGAACAATCCCCTAAGTGTAATAGCATATAATAAAAGATTCAAACTTGGTAACTTAAATGAAGTACTCACTACTGGGCCTAGTACACAGATGACATAAATTTTAGTTTCTTATTGTCTTGAGGCAGGAATAAGCCTATTGAATTTAATCTACAGAGAGTGAGGAAACAATATACGCACACAGATAATTAAAAGTTTCATGTGCTAAGTCACTTCAGTCATGTCGGACTCTTTGTGACCCCATGGACTGTAGACCACCAGGCTCCTCTGACCATGAGATTCTTCAGGCAAGAATATTGGAGTGGATTGCCATGTCCTCCTCCAAGAGATTTTCCTGACCCAGGGATCAAACTCACGTCTCCTGCAGCTCCTGCATTCGGATTTTTTACTATGGAACTACTGAGGAAGATCTAATAGTTTCTAATTTGCTAATTTAGATGGAGAACGAAGAAAGTGATTTTTAAGAATCTAGAATTATTTGTGACATGGGGAAGAGGTGAATCTGGAGACTGTATCCTGCTCTTGAAATAATTTTCTAACAATGCCAAGCTCACACATCAAGCAGAATGAGAATTTTATATTCCAATAAAGAAGGTAACAAAAGCTTCTGCTTTGATCTATAATGGAAGTACTTGTAGCAGAACAAAATTGTTACCAAGAAAAACGTGAGCACTTAGGAAAATAAAAAAGACTGTATGAAATCATCAGGGAGTCACTAAGGCAGTCAGGGCTTAAGGGGCCAGACTGTAAAGAGAAGAAAGCTGCCTGTAATCATAATACAATAAATGTAGATTATTCTTGTTTTTTAAAAAAGCATAAAGAGTTGATGAAAGCAAAAAATACACACAGGAAGAATGCACAAATCATTAGTATAAAGTTCAGTGAACTTTCTCAAACTATTTTTTCTGTAGTGTAGACATTCTGGTGATTGATTTTTCCATTTTTTTACATCTGAAAATATTTTTGCCTTAGTTTCTGAAAGGTATTTTGCTGTATATAGCATTCTCACTTGCATTATTTCAACAAGAAATGCTCTAGTATCCTTGTTTCTCCCTAGGTAACACTTGTTTTTTCCCTCTTGCTGGTTCTAAAGGAACTAAATCTGTCCATTCAGATTATATTCTCCAGGAAGCTAACTGTGAGATAAGAGTTTGTTCTTCGGATATTCATGAGGGAGTGGCTTGTGATCCACCCCTGTGGAAGGGAGCAGGTTTGGGTAAAGGGAGAACCTATGCGGAGTTTTGAACTAATAGGCTCATCAGAGGTACACTGTTTTGGGCCAAAACAGCTGGACCTTACTCTCTGCTTGATGGGACATGACATGTGGGCTACCCAGGGAGGCGAGAGGCCTTGGCCAGAGGTGGCTCTCTATACTGAGGAAACCCTTTAAGGGGCCGACAGCACATCCAGCAACAGGGCAACAAATTTTCCCTTGACGTGGTCATCTGGAGGTGGTGCATCACCATTTCAATTACACCTACGGATATGGTCGCAGGAATTATTCATTCACTTGGTGGAAGAGAGCAGAGTCTATTAATAGATACCTAATACACAGAAAGGAAAGGAAAGTGAAGTTGCTCAGTCGTGTTTGACTCTTTGCGACCCCAGGGACTGTAGCCTACCAGGCTCCTCTGTCCATGGGATTTTCCAGGCAATAGTACTGGAGTGGATTGCCATTTCCTTCTCCAGGGGAGTTTCCTGATCCAGCGATCAAACCTGAGTCTCCTGCATTGTAGACAGACGCTTTACTGTCTGAGCCACCAGGGAAGTATACAAAAAGCTTTTTATAACCCAGATAACCATGATGGTGTGGTCACTCACCTAGAGCAAGATATCCTTGAGTGTGAAGTCGAGTGGGTCTTAGGATGCATTACTGCAAACAAAGCTAGTGAAAGTGATAGAATTCTATCTGAGCTATTTCAAATCCTAAAGATGATGCTGTTAAAGTGCTGCACTCACTAGGCCAACAAATATGTAAAAATCAACAGTGGCCACAGGACTGGAAAAGGTAAGTTTTTAAGGCAATGCCAAAGAATGTTCAAATTACCATACAATCACATTCATTTCACATGCCAGCAAGATTATGCTCAAAATCCTTCAAGGTAGGCTTCAGCAGTACGTGAACTGAGAATATCTAGATAAACAAGCTGGATTTAGAAAAGGTGGAGGAATCAGAGATCAAATTGCCAACATAGGCTGGATCATAGAAAAAGCAAGGGAATTAAAAACAAAATCTACTTCTGCTTCATTGAATATGCTAAAGTCTTTGACTGTGTGGATTACAACAAACTGTGGAACATTCTTAAAGAGATGAGAATACCAGATTACCTTGCCTGCCTCCTGAGAAATCTTTATGCAGGACAAGAAGCAACAGCCAGAACTGGACATGGGACAACAGACTGGTTCAAAATTAGGGAAGGAGTAACATCAAGCCTATATATAGTCACTCTGCTTATTTAATGTATATGCAGAGTACATCATGTGAAATGCTGGCTGGATGAAGCACAAATTGGAATCAAGATTGCTGGGACAAATATCATAACCTCAGATATGCAGATAATACCACCCTTATGGCAGAAAGTGAAGAAGAACTAAAAGGCCTCTTGACAAAAGTGAAACAGGAGAGTGAAAAAGTTGGCTTAAAACTCAACATTTAGGATAATGGCATCTGGTCCCACCACTTCATGGCAAACAGATGGAGAAACAATGGAAACAGTGACAACTTTACTTTTGGGGGCTCCAAAATCACTGCAGATGGTAACTGCAGCCAGGAAATTAAAAGACACTTGCTCCTTGGAAGAAAAGCTGTGACCAACCTAGAAAGAATATTAAAAAGCAGAGACATTACTTTGCTGACAAAGGTCCGTATAGTCAAGGCTATGGTTTTTCCAGTAGTCATGTATGGATGTGAGAGTTGAACTATAAAGAAAGCTGAGTGCTGAAGAATTGATGCTTTTGAACTGTGGTGTTGGAGAAGACTCTTGAGAGTCCCTTAGACCGCAAGGAAATTCAACCAATCCATCCTAAAGGAAATCAATCCTGAATATTCATTGGAAGGACCAACGCTGTAGCTGAAGCTCCAATACTTTGGCCACCTGATGCGAAGAACTGACTCATTAGAAAAGACGTTGATGCAGAAAAGACTGAAGGTGGGAGGAGAAGGGAATGACAGAGGATGAGATGGTTGGATTGCATCACTGACTTGACGGATATGAGTTTGAGCCAGCTCCGGGAGTTGTTGATGGACAAGGAAGCCTGATGTCCTGCAGTCTCTGGGGTTGCAGAGAGTGGGACATGACTTAGTGACTAAATAACAACAATATTCCATTGTATGTATATACCACATCTTGTTTATCTATCCATCTGTTGATGGAAATTTGGGTTGTTTCCACCTCTTGGCTATTATAAATAATGCTACTATGAACATTGGTATACAATATATCAGTTGCTTTTTAATCTCTCCATGACTAATAAAGGATAAAAGAGAGCAAGAGGCCAAAATATGAACTATGAACTTCAATTGGTGAGATTCAGTGTCAGATTTTGAGTTTTAGGTCATTCAAACTATATGAGAATTAAAAGCAGGTTTGCAGAACAGATAAGTATCTTAAAAAGGACTGTTCAGCTTTCAAAAGAATAAAAGCCCAGGAAAGATCTGAACAAACTCATGTTTCCTCCACCCCAGCCAAACTGGATATGTGCCATTTCCCAAATACAAATTGTACTTTCTCTTTCTGTACCTTTGCCCATGCTGTTCATTAAGCCTGCAGAAAACTTTCCTTGAAGGACCTGTGATAGTCAACTCCGACCTTGGCTTGGAACAGAGCAAAATGCTAATAATTATTTTCCTATTCTGAGGCAATTTCATTTATCATCTTTTCATTATACTGTTAATGCCTATTTCGATTTGTTCCTTTTTATTTTTCAGGTTGTCCTTTAAATACTACATTATACATATTAACAGCCAACGAAAGTTGTACATTCTAGATCATAAGGTTCTTTTGTGCTGTGATCAGATGGTCAGTCATGTCTGACTGTTTGCGATCTCATGGACCTTAGCCCACCAGGCTCTTCTGTCCATGGAATTTTTCAGGCATAAATACTGGAGTGGGTTGCCATTTCCTCCTCCAGGGAATCTTCCCGACCCAGAGATCAAACCCAAGTCTTTTAAGTCTCCTGCGCTGGCAGGTGGATTCTTTACCACCTGCGCCACCATATGGTCATTCACTTATCAGTGACCAGTTCTGCATCATCCATAGTCAGCAGGCAGCCCTAGACAACAGCCCTGTCTGGTTAACTGAACTGTGGTTATCTGCAGTTCTTTTGCCTTCCAGGTTCGATTCCTCCTCTCTAATAGCATCTCTATTTCTGTCTGGGCTTCTCCATAACTTTTTTGGGGAATTAATTCTGTGCTTCCACTGCAGGAGCCAGAGGACAGTGGACTGAAGGTGCTAGATGCTTTCACACTTATCAGTGACCAGTTCTGCATCATCCATAGTCAGCAGGCAGCCCTAGACAACAGCCCTGTCTGGTTAACTGAACTGTGGTTATCTGCAGTTCTTTTGCCTTCCAGGTTCGATTCCTCCTCTCTAATAGCATCTCTATTTCTGTCTGGGCTTCTCCATAACTTTTTTGGGGAATTAATTCTGTGCTTCCACTGCAGGAGCCAGAGGACAGTGGACTGAAGGTGCTAGATGCTTTCTTCAGAATTTGCCCATTTAAGGAGAGACACAAGGAGATTATGCATCCCAGGAGAGCAGAGGAGGCAGCATGCTGGCCAAAAGGCCCAGGACATGACACCGCTGCTCTACCTTCTGCTTCCTGCTTCTTGGCTTTCCAGAGCTCCCTTAATTTCAGTGCATCCTGAAGTCTGATGGTCCCAGATGCCTTATGATTATGTGAGCCCCACAGTCCAGTAAACTTCAATAAAATTGCTTAAATTAGCCAGTCAGAAATAGGAACTCTGATACATTAATATTTTCCTGCTCCTACTCATCTCTCAAATTTCTGTTCTGCTCTGGCCTGTATCTGTTTTAAAATTATATATATCATTATATATACATACATTATATACACATAACATATATATATATATACATCATATACATGTAACATATATATATATATCAGATTGACTATATTCTTTGCAGCCAAAGATGAGGAAGCTCTATACAGTCAGCAAAAACAAGACTGGGAGCTTACTATGGCTCAGATTCATAAACTCTTTATTGCAAAATTCAAACTTAAATTGAAGAAAGTAGAGAAAATCACTAGACCATTCAGGTATGATCTAAATCAAATCCCTTATGACTATACAGTGGAAATGACAAATAGATTTAACGGATTAGATTCAATAAACAGAGTGCCTGAAGAACTAAGGACGGAGGTTCATGACATTGTACAGGAGGCAGTGATCAAGACCATGCCCAAGAAAAAGAAATGCAAAAAGGCAAAATGGTTGCCTGAGGAGGCCTAACAAATAACTGAGAAAAGAAGAGACGCTAAAGGCAAAGGAGAAAAGAAAAGATCTACTCATTTGAATGCAGAGTTCCAAAGAATACCAAGGAGAGATAAGAAAGCCTTCCCCAGTGATCAATGCAAAGAAATAGAGGAAAACAGTAGAATGGGAAAAACTAGAGATCTCTTCAAGAAAATTGGAGATACCAAGGGAACATTTCATGCAAAGATGGGCTCAATAAAGGACAGAAACGGTATGGACCTAACAGAAGCAGAAGATATTATGAAGAGGTGGCAAAAATACATGGAACTATACAAAAAAGATTTTCATGACCCAGATAACCATGATGATGTGCTCACTCACCTAGAGCCAGACATCTTGGAATGCAAAGTCAAGTGGGCCTTAGGAAGCAGCACTACGAACAAAGCTAGCAGAGGTGATGAAATTCCAGCAGAGCTATTTCAAATCTGAAAAGATGATGCTGTGAAAGTGTTGTACTCAGTATGCCAGCAAATTTGGAAAACTCAGCAGTGGCCACAGAACTGGAAAAGGTCAGTTTTCATCCCAATCCCAAAGAAAGGCAATGCCAAAAAATGTTCAAATTACTGTGCAATTTCACTCATCTCACATGCTAGCAAACTAATGCTTAAAATTCTCAAAGTCAGGCTTCAACAATACATAAACTGAGAACTTCCAGATGTTCAAGCTGGATTTAGAGAAGGCAGAGGAACCTGAGATCAAATTGCTAACATCCATTGGATCATTGAAAAAGCAAGAGTTCCAGAAAAATATCTACTTCTGCTTTACTGACTATGCCAAAGCCTTTGACTGTGTGGATTACCACAAGTTATAGAAAATTCTACAAGAGATGGGAATACCAGACCACCTTACTTGCTTTCTGAGAAATTTGTATACAGGTCAAGAAGCAACAGTTGGAACTTGACATGGAACAACAGACTGGTTCCAAATTAGGAAAGGAGTACATCAAGGCTGTATATTGTCACCCTGCTTATTTACTTATATGCAGATTACATCATGAGAAATGCTGGACTGGATGAAGCACAAGCTGGAATCAAGATTGCAGAGAGAAATATAAATGACCTCAGATATGCAGATGACACTACCCTTATGGCAGAAAGTGAAGAGGAACTGAAGAGCCTCTTGATGAACATGAAACAGGAGAGTGAAAAAGTTGGCTTAAAACTCAACATTCAAAAAATTAATATCATGACATCCAGTCCCATAGCTTCATGGCAAATAGATCAGGAAACAATGGAAACAGTGATAGACTTTATTTTCTTGGACTCCAAAATCACTGCAGATGGTGACTATAGCCATGAAATCAAAATATGCTGCTCCTTGGAAGAAAAGCTGTGACCAACCTAGATGGCTTATTAAAAAGCAGAGACATTATTTGCTAACAAAGGTCCGTCTAGTCAAAGCTATGGTTTTTCCAATAGTCATGCATGGATGGGAGAGTTGGACTATAATGAAAGCTAAGCACCAAAGAATAGATGCTTTCAAACTGTGGTGTTGGAGAAGACTCTTGAGAGTCCCTTGGATGGCAAGGAGGTCAAACCAGTCAGTCCAGAAGGAAATCAGTCCTGAATATTCATTGGAAGGACTGGTGCTGAAGCTAAAGCTCCAATACTTTGGCCACCTGATGCAAAGGACTGAGTCATTTGAAAAGACCCCGATGCTGGGAATGAATGAAGGCAGGATGAGAAGGGGACAACAGAGGATGAGATAGTTGGATGACATCACCAACTGGATGGACAGGAGTTTGAGCAAGCTCTAAGTGTTTGTGATGGACAAGGAAGGCTGGCATGCTGCAGTCCACGGGGTTGCAAAGAGCTGGATAAGATTGAGCGACTGAACTGAACTGATATAGATGAAAAGTAAAAGTGTTAGTCACTCAGTCATGCCCAGCTGTTTGCGACCCCATGGACTGTAGCCCATCTGGCTCCTCTGTCAATGGAATTCTCCAGGCAAGAATACTGGAGTGTGTTGCCAGACCTTTCTCCAGGGGATCTTCCAAACCTAGAGATTGAACCTGGGTCTGCTGTATTGTCGGTGGATTCTTTATCATTTGAACCATCAGTGAAGCCCATATATTATATTTATATATATATATACATATATGATATAGACACATTTGTATATGAATACATAGATGTAACTTAAGACACAGGTTGGCATAGACAAACATTATTTATTTACCTACCTCTCATCTTGAAAAATGAAGGATCAGATTTAGAAATAATGGAAAGTGAAGGACAAAAACATAAGTTGGCAGTTGGCTTTTATTATTGCTTTTCCCATTTCTTTTCAGAATTGCCTTACCCTAGGCTACTCATCTGATGATACATTATTATTGGCACAAAGACAAACAAGCAAAAAACATAACTTGTGTTTTAACAGACATGTACTGAGTTTGGAAAGAGTTTAACAGAAGTGACAAAGTATGATTTGTTTGGAAAAGTCCAAGATTTGGAATTGGAAAGCCTGGGATAATGTTCTAACTCAGAATCTATTTAGATCAGGGTTCCCCCAAGCAAAGCCTGAGACAAAGTTTTGGATGCAAGTAGTTTACTTGGGGGATGATCTGAGGAATCATAAATGAGGGACTAGTAGAGGGAATAGGGAGAAAAGCTAGTAAAGGGTGCCGAGTGAGTGGGGCACAGCCCTAGGCAAATGGGGCTCAAAGTGCTGGACCCTCTGAGACCTACAGCAGAATCTCCCCTCATGTGGAGAGAGACCTGGGATATATATCCAGCAGCTCCAGCCCCTCATTGCTTGAGGGTTGCTTCTGTAGGTACTGGCTCCTCTGTTTTAGTTCTTTCCTTCTATCTAAACTCTGAATCCCAGCCCCTTTCTTCTTTTTATCTTCCCCTTTCTCACTTTTAACATCACTCTCTCTGCCCATATTCTTGTCCCTCTTTCATCCTAAAGACAAGTTCAATTTTTTAAACCCTAGAAAATGAAAATGTCCCTTATTCCCATCTCTAACTACCCTCTAATTGTTCTCTCTCCTTTCCAACCAAGCTTCATAAAAAGAGCACTCTACATTCACTTCATGGCAGATAGATGGGGAAACAATGGAAACAGTGACAGACTTTATTTTCTTAGGCTCCAAAATCTCTGCAGATGGTCACTGCAGCCATGAAATTAAAAGGCTTGCTCCTTGAAAGAAAAGCTATGACCAACCTAGACAGCATATTAAAAAGCTGAGATTACTTTGCCAACAAAGGTCTGTATAGTCAAAGCTATGGTTTTTCCAGTAGTCATGTATGGATGTGACAGTTGACCATAAAGAAAGCTGAGTGCTGAAGAATTGATGTTTTCGAATTGTGGTATTGGAGAAGACTCTTGAGAGTCCCTTGGACAGCAAGGAGATCAAACCAGTCCATCCTGAAGGAGATCAGTCCTGAATATTCATTGGAAGGACTGATGTTGAAGCCGAAACTCCAATGCTAATTCATCTGAAAAGACCCTGAAGCTGAGAAAGACTGAAGGTGGGGGGAAAAGGGGATAACAGAGGATCAGATGATTGAATGGTATCACTGACTCCATGGACATGAGTTTGAGCAAGTTCCAAAAGTTGGTGACGGACAGCGAAGCCTGGCATGTTGCAGGCCATGGTATCGGACAAAAAGAGTCGGACACGACTGAGTGGCTGAACCAAACTGAACATTCACTGACTCTGGTCTCACTTCTTAATCCCACAACTAAAGCCAGTGACTTCTGATCTTTTCACTTTGCTGCAGCTGCTTACTATGAGATTGCAAGCCTCTTCAGAGCAGTTTATTGATTTCTCTGAGTGCTCCTTCTGCTTCAAGACTTACTCTTCAAAGAGTTTTCCTAAAACCCTTCCTTCTTAGCTCTCTGGGTGTCCTCCAAGTTTTTCCTCTTTTCTTTATAGAATAGTTACTCTTCCTCTGTTTGCTAGTCCACTGAAAGTCAGTGTTTACCAACTCCCAAATTTCTAACTCCAGCTTTCAATCCTATCTGTAACTCTAGAAGTGTTTGCCAACAGTCAACTCATAGCCTTGTTCTCTTCTGTTCCCCTAGAAGAAAAGCCTTGCCTTTGTGAGAACACAGCGAGTTGGTAAAACTCCTACTTATTTACTTATTTAGTTCAAAAAACCTTGGCATTATCAGACATCACTCCTCTCCCTCATCCGTTATTTCCTTAGTAAGTCTTACTGAATCTACCTCCTAAATCTGAATTCTCAGCATCAGCCCCTTGGTTACAACCTCATCGTCACTGCAATCTGAATTTATGTCTTCACCACCTTAGCTTAGTATAATCCGTTGATAGCTATTCCTTTCTCCAGGGGATCTTCCCAACACAAGAATCAAACCGGGGTCTCCATTTCAGGTGGATTCTTTACTACACCAGCTGAGCTACTAGTGAAGCCCCTAATCTGTTGGTAACTCCTCTGCAGTCAATCTGCTTCTAGTTTCCTTCCCATGGTGAATATTTCCTATGCAGTTAAAAAAAAAAAGTTATCTGTATAAAAACAAATGTGACCACATCACTCCTTTGTTAATAAGACTCAAGTGGCCCTCCATAATCAACAAGGTAAAGTCCAGTTTCTTTTATGTAGTGATTTTGTCTCGGTGTCAGTATCCACTGGTAGTCAAGTAGTCCCTATGGTTAAAGCCTTCTGTGACTTAGTCAAACTGGTATAGTGTGAATGCTTTGAAACCTCTGCTAAAATGTGATGTAGGAATGTGTCTTGAAAACTTGAGGCCCAAGTCAGTATTGACACAGAGCCTTCTTTGAAAGCTTAATAAGTGTAAACATTTATATCTGTGAGTTGGGTGACATTTTCTGTGTATTAATTCATTTAATTCTCATAACAGCTCTTTGAGAAATGTACTTCTTATTTTTATCCCCATTTTGCCAGTGAGGTAACTGAGACATAAAAAAGGGCAAATAACTTGCTAACAGTGGTCACATATACTAGAGTTTGACTTGAAATAGTTTGGCCCCAGAAGCATGTTTTCTCATCCACTTGCTGAGGCGCTCTGCTAGCTTTACATAAAGGCAGTGGGGTCACCCAGCCTTAGAACATCATTGCAGCCTGTCCAGGGATCTATGCTAATCACAGGCAAAGTGTGGGGGCATGAGTCAATGGCAGCTGAGGGTAACCTAAACCTGGAGCATAACATTTTAAGGAGAATCCTTGTCTCCACGTCTTCCCAGTGCCTCCAACCTCCCTCTTGCCAACATTCCATGAAAAGCTCTGAGAGCCTAGAAGTGGAGTCATTCCTGCAGGGGATAATGATGACCACAGATCATACAGGGGTGTTTTTAAAGAATGTAAGATGACGGCAGTGGAACAAAGAACAAAATGTGGGACCCGTCTTGAAAATCAGGCATAGTCTGCCCTTCTGTCTCCACTGTTTGGACTAGACTGACTCCTAAGAACCGAGTTAAGCATCCTCTACTCCATTCTTGAATATTAAGGGAGGAGATGTCAGGGAAGTGGTTCAGTTCAGTTCATTCAGTTCAGTCGCTCAGTTGTGTCCAACTCTGTGACCCCATGGACTGCAGCACACCAGGCTCCCTGTCCATCACCAACTCCTGGAGCTTACTCAAACTCATGTTCACTGAGTCGGTGGTGCCATCCAGCCACCTCTTCCTCTGTTATCCCCTTCTCCTCCCGCCTTCAATCTTTCCCAGCATCAGGGTCTTTTCAAATGAGTCAGTTCTTCACATCAGGTGGCCTGCTGGAGACCAGCATGAGGAACTCCACCCATGGCAAAGGTCATGAGGAAAGAAGCTTGGCATACGCAAAGGCATGATCAAGTCTCAGGAAACCCCCTGTTCCCGAGCATCTACCCCCAAAACCAGAGTACTTTACGAGGGCTCTCCCCCATAACCATTTCTCTCGGAGAATGAGTTAACTTGCAGCTCCAGTTAATAAAAATTACTGGGTGTGACAAGAGTGTTTCAACTTACAAACTCTGAAGTTTCTCTGGCCTGCCTGATCAGGTTCATCTGGCCGCATGTGATTGTTTACAGCCTCCCAACTGTGAGAGTCATGGGATGCTTTAAAAATTTCTAAATACAGACTCTTTTGAGAAGTTAGAAGATCATTAGTATAGTATTAGTGGGTTGATTAGGAATTATATTGGTAAAGGGTTTTTTCATTTGTTGTGCCAATAATTACTGCTAATTCCCTGCCCTGGGTGTGACAAGGGTATCTTATGTCAAACCTCTCTGCTGACAGACTAGCTCGTGTGACAACCTCTCAACCATAAACAGCACAGAGAGTTTGCCATATTAGCATAAGGCTTTTCTCATTGATGAATCAATGATTGCCGCCAGGCCTCCATATCCTTAGGCACCTGGGAATATATTAATCAATGTATTTGGAATATAGAAAAGGAAATATAGTAGTTTTTTATGTCAGCAATACTATACTTTTTGAGTTGATGAATTTTCTCTTTTGTTATAGATCACTGTACTTTGTTATAAATCACTGTGTCCTTGCTATGCAAAAATGTAACCTTATCACTATCTTAAGACTAAATAGATTTTAAGGGAACATTGGTGAAAGGATTTTCATTTGTTGGGCTGATGTTTGCTGCTAAATCTCCATATTCCCTGCCCTTACAATGAATATAACTAGCATATAGGAGAAATAAGTATTAACCTTTAAGCATATAGAAAAATAAGTATTAACCTTTAAGATTAATCATGTTAACCTTAGGTTAAGTAAATTCCTTTCAGAACATTGGTGAAAGGATTTTCATTTGTTGGGCTGATGTTTGCTGCTAAATCTCCATATTCCCTGCCCTTACAATGAATATAACTAGCATATAGGAGAAATAAGTATTAACCTTTAAGCATATAGAAAAATAAGTATTAACCTTTAAGATTAATCATGTTAACCTTAGGTTAAGTAAATTCCTTTCTTGATTGTAACTCACTACACCCTCACCCTATAGGAATGCAACTTTATTTGGAGGGTGGCGCCAGATTTAAGAAAAAATCACCCCTGGAAAAATAAGTTTTCTGGTTAACTGACCGGTATTCGAAAGGGCCATAAAATGTCAGCAGACCTCATGGTCAGAAGATGATGTAAAAACTCATAAGACCTTTGTATAATTTTATATGAAGCACCTGATTGTGACAAGGGTCAGGTATGCTGACCCCCGCGTGACTCTGTATTCATCCCTATGTATAACAAAAGGTATAAAAACAAACCTGAAAAATAAAGAAATGGGATCAGTTTCTGGAAAGACTGATTCCCCTGTCGTTTCTTTGTTGCTCCCCACTTTCCTGGCTGAATTCCCATCTGGTATGGGGGTACACACCAAGCCTACTAACTCCGCCTGGTCTTCTAAGATCGGACTGGGGAGGCCTCAGTGCCTCCTCTCCTTCAGGAGAATGGAAAGACGCCTGTGGCCTATGTAGGTGGTGATTAGTATTCCACTTAAACCAGTTATTCAGCCTCTTTTTCTCCACTAATTTTCCTACTACACTATCCGCTTCTAATCTCCCTCTATATCTATAATTAAATAGCTTTTTTCTAGGATGCCTACTCCATCCCCACCTTCGAATTACCCTGGATCCACTGGGGCTGGACCCCGGCAGTGGCCAAAGTATTGGAGTTTCAGCTTCAACATCAGTCCTTCAGATGAACACCCAGGGCTGATCTCCTTTAGGATGGACTCAAGAGTCTTCTCCAACACCACAGTTCAAAAGTGTCAGTTCCTTGGTGTTCAGCTTTCGTTATAGTCCAACTCTCACATTCATACATGACTACTGAAAAAACCATAGCCTTGACCAGATGGAAGTAGAGGGACATGTTTCTTCTTACAGTCTCTGCTAATTAGGATAGTTAAGTCTTAATTTCAGCATTCAAAGAAGACACAACTTTCCTAGAACTTCATGCTGAGGATATGGATACATTAATTCTTGTAGCAGAAGAACATTGTTTATTTTAATGGTAGGTCTATCTGGGACAGGCTAGAAGCAAGACAAAGGGAAAACACTGCTCTGATAACAAGGAATTACTGAAGAATTTGTAGTTTCCATGGGGAACCCAAGAGGAAGTGGGTGAAAAGTGAGGAGTGAGTGAGATAAGAATGGGGAGTAGAATGTGAAGAATTCATCAAGATGACAAAGTTCATGAGCGGCAGCCAGTGAGAAATTCCAGCTTTGGCCAAAGATCTTTATAGAAAGGGGTGTTGATATCCATTTTTAAGGTGTTTGCTGAAGCATGAAGTCCTTTTTCTCTTCACCCCCTTGCACTGCTAGCTTTTCTTCAGTGAAAAGCTACCAGACACAGGTGCCTTGTGTCTGTGGTATTTTGAGAAAATAAAGAGGAAGAGGCCGTGTTTGCCTTGGGAATGATGTGGGATGAAGAAAAAGAATAGCCAAAAGAGGCTAGACTTGAGAGTCCAGCAGAAGCAAAAAAATAATAGAAAAACATAAGCTTCAAGGATTCCAGAAGATGTTGGCAAATGAGACTAGTTTCCGGCTGTATCTGTGACTGCGATGTGGTTACCCCAGCAGCCTTGAGGGCTTGGGATCCTTTAGGTAGCTGACATCTGAACTGTGTAAGTAAAGTGGGTATATTTCTTATGCCACAAACTTACATGAGAAACATAACTAATTCTCATTTTTCCAATTGGATTTCAAGACTATAGTCTATGGGCTTGAAGAAAGCCAGTCTCACTTGCACTGATTTCTGGAGCTTCTGGTAGGTGAAGTCTGCACTGGGCAATGACAGCCAGCTACTCCTGTTGCAGATACCGGCCCCTCTGAGTTCTCCTCAGTCATCATTCCACAGAGATTGCTGCTAAACCTTCCTCCCCTTCCTTTTCAGAGATGCAAGGGACAGCATCTAACTCTTTTGACTTCCCATCAGTTCTTCCACTATCCACAAATTCTAAGGGGTAGAAACTGCTCTGATCTTAATTTTTTTTCCTGAAAATTTTCTCTCTGTCTCTGACTGTGACAACTCTTCATGGAGGCAATGCATACATATAACTAACCTGAATGGGGAAAAGAAAATACATAAGAAAATGAAACTAACACCTACAAATACTATTCAGTTCCACTTGCTTGATAGTCTCCCTTTCTTCATTAGTTCAAAAGATTCTTCAAAATGATCACCCTGCAAAGTAGTGAAACTGTACTTTTTTTTCTGTTGCTAACTTCTCCTTTGATCTATCATTAATTATCTAAAAACTTTAAAAGTTCAGTACTCTATATCAGGGGTCAGCAAACTATGGCACCTGGGTTAAACTGGGCCCACTGCCTATTTTAATATTTTTAAATTGTTGGAAAAAATTAGGTGATGACTTATATTTCATGACTTGAGAAAATTATATAAAATTTAAATTTTAGTGTTTTTTAAAGTATTTTATATACAAACAATAGATTTCCAAAATATTATTATGTTGGAACACAGCCATGCTCATTTATTACATATTGTCTAACTACTTTCACTGCACAATTATTAAGTAGTGGGGCTGTATGGTACACAGTACCAAAACTATTTAATATCTAGCCTTTCACAGAAAAAGCTTGTCAACTCCTGCCCTACATCATTCTGTTGCTCTTACTGGCAGGGTTTTATTTTTTTCCTTCTCTAGACTGGACTGTCCATCATTCAATATCTTCCAGTTTTTAACTCTGGAAATTTTGTACTCTTCTGCTAAAGAAAATACATTCTGACTTTTCTTACCTGATTAATCTGAGTTCACATGTTTTGCCAATTCTCCCTGACCTTAGAGTCTTTCTTATAGAAGGAGGAATGTGGTATGGGAAGTATTTTTATGGTAAAAGAGCAGAAATCACAGCAAATATAGATGGATTCTCTCTAAATAATGGAGTGAATTGAAAATGACTCAGTGTAACCCCAATCATGTTGGATACATTATCCCACCCTTAGTTTCATGCATATACCAGATCTAGTTGTCACCTACAATCTCCTTATTTATTGGAGAAAAAAGCACTCAGAGTTCATCTTTTACTGAATTACTCCAGATTACTCCTTTATGCCCATGGCAATTGTTGAGTTCTTATTTCATGTAATTTTAGTTTTAATAACAGGTTTTTAAAAGTAAAAGCTGAAGATTACTTTTCATAACTTTATAATATTTTTCATATGAATTAGGGCATAAAATCTCTATTAGCCTGTATTTCCATGAGGGGCTTCCTGGGTAGTTCAAATGGTAAAGAATTTGCCTGCAATGTGGGAGACCTGGGTTAGATCTCTGGGTTGGGAAGATTTCCTGGAGAAAGGAAGGGCACCCCATTCCACTATTCTTGCCTGGCAAATTCCATGGATAGAGAAGGCTGGTGGGCTACAGTCCAAGGGGTTGCAAAGAGTCAGAAACCACTGAGTGACTTAAAACTTTCACTTTTCACTTTCCATAATTACTATTAATCACATGATTTAATTATTAACAACCTACATCTAGTTATATTTACTACTTTTCTGTTGCAGGGTTGGTGGGAAGCTCATAAAAATATATAGATTATTTTATTTCCAGTTTTTTATTGCTACTCAGAATCTTCTTTTTTAATGCTTCATTTTTTGGTCAAGAGCATGGAGATGCATACAAACATCCTGTGTGACCTTGGGCAAATGACTTAACTTCTCTGTGCTTTTGTTTCTCTCTCGCCCCACCCCTCACTTTCTTGGCCATGCTACTCAGCATGTGGGATCTTAGTTTCTGGACTAGGGATTGAACCCACATCCTTGCAGTGGCAGTGCAGACTCCTAACCACTGGACCACCAGAAAGTGAAAGTTAAGTCACTCAGTTGTGCCCGACTCTTTGCTACCCCGTGGACTGTAGTCCACCAGGCTCCTTTGTCCATGGGATTCTCCAGGCAAGAATACTGGAGTGGGTTGCCATTTCCTTCTCCAGGGGATCTTCCCAACCCAGGGATCGAACCCAGGTCTCCCACATTGCAGGCAGACGCTTTAACCTCTGAGCCACCAGGGAAGCTTTTTTAAAAATCCCTCTAACTTGATTTTTCCTGGGAAGCAAGCATTGTACATAGGAGTGCATGACTGCGGCTCTGATCAGGTTTATAGTGAATAGAGAAGGAGGGGTTAAAACATACAGACTCCAGGAATATATACATGCAACATACATGAAGAAGGGTATAGTAATTATAACTCTACATTTGGAAAACCATGTAAAGACTGATCACCTGCAAATATGTATGGGATTGTTGGAATCACAAGGACTGTGTATATTGAACGAGTGAATTTTGAAAGAAAAGGACCATAAATTGGTTAGGAAGGAAAGAACAGTTTGGATTGATGTATATATTATACATTGGAAGGGGTGATTAGATATTTTGGAATAAGCGTCTTCCTTCAATGAGGGAGACCTGGGTTCGATCCTTGAATTGGGAAGATCCCCTGGAGAAGGAAATGGCAACCCATCCCAGTATTCTTGCCTGGAGAATCCCATGGATGGAGGAGCCTGGTGGGCTACAGTCCACAGGGTCGCAAAGAGTCGGACACGACTGAGCAACTTCACTTTCACTTTCAGTAAAAAGTCTGAGCTAAATGGTAACAAGATATGTCATGGTAATTAGATATGGGGGAGACAGAGGATGGTAAGAAGAGCCTTGAAACATTACTTATGCATGTGGATTTGATATAATTATGTGATATAATTATATAGTAATTAATTGATTTAATTATTCATATTAATTATAGATTATTAATGTAGTTATTTAGTTCAGGTTTTTTGAGCAAAAGAAGTACATAAAAATTATAATAACACAGTGGTTTCCCATTGCAAACACTAGGCACTGTTTCTCAACTGGGAGTGATTTCGCCCTCACCCTCACACCCCACCCTGACTCTGGAGGGTATTTAGCTATGTCAGGAGACATTTTTGACTGTCACAGCTGGGGAGACAGGGTGCTACAGGCATCTCGTAGGAAGAGGCCAGGGGTCCTGCCATGCACAGGACAGCCCCCCACAGCAAAGAACATCCAGCCCCGAATGTCGATCATGTCACGATTGAGAAACTCTGGGCTTACTTAAGGCAGAACAGTAAATGCTCAGATTTAACCAAAAGGTGAAAAAACTAGGCCAGAGGTCTCCAACTAGTATCCTGTATGACATGATCAATCTCTTTTTTTCATCAAAAAGCTATCTTACAAAGCTAAGATAAATAGTAAAGACAAAATCAGTTATATTCAATTGGAGAACTATTCAAAAATTAATTTTACATTCTGCTCTTAATAGATCTTGTGTTTCTACCCATCAACATGGATGAATCTCAGAAATGTTAACAATGAGTCAAAAAGCAAGTCGAGCAAGAAAATAATCAGCATGATATGCATATGAAGGTTGAAAACAAACAAAACTAAAAAATATACTATTTAGGGATATATAAATATAGTTACACAAAGAAAATGAAGGAATTATAACACCAATGTCATTCCAGATACTATTTATGTCTGCAAAGAAGAGGAACAAGCTTGGTAGAATGCAAAAGAATCCTAAAATATACAGATTATATTCTACATTTTCTGTTAGTAAGTGGGTTCTTCAGTGTTTCTTTTCTTATTGTACTTAATAATTTCCTTGGGTATACCAAAAATCACATAAAAACAATCTTAAATTCAGTTATAATAGTAGTATACTTCGGCCACCTGATGCGATGAGCTAACTCATTTGAAAAGACCCTAATGCTGGGAAAGATTGAGGGCGGGAGAAGGGGATGACAGAGAATGAGATGGGTGGATGGCATCACCGACTCAATGGACATGGGTTTGGGTGGACTCCGGGAGTTAGTAATGGACAGGGAGGCCTGGTGTGCTGCAGTCCATGGGGTTGCAAAGAGTCAGACACAACTGAGTGACTGAACTGAACTAAACATTGGTCACTGAAGGATTTTCCTTTAAGTTCTGTTGCCACCTGCAGGTTATAACTAAGTACTGCAAAAATTGTCTTCAATGCACATCAAAACAAATGAACTTCACAAGGCATTTGGAATACAAAGAAGTATAAAAGGCAGAGTTTCTTCTCAAGCCACATTTAAAATCTATCTGTGGATGAAGAACTTACAGAACACATTAAAGAGATAAACAATATAGCACAAAACATTATATTTTAAGTGCCCCCTGGTCAGTGTCATACTGAATCTCAGTAACACATTTTGATATTTTACACAGCATGACAACTGATTTAATTAACTATCAGATTCCAACCCCTTGACTTCATTCATTCTGCTACCACCTTAGGCCAGGCCTTAATTACTTCATGCCTGTTACCACCTATTCTTTGTCTCTCCTCTGTCCTCTCCCTAGTCAGCTCTAAACATTGCCACTAGATTAAAGTCTTAAAATGACTGCTTCATTATACCATTGCCTCTTCCAAACCCTCATCTGGTTCCACACTACCTATCGAAAAAAGCCCAGCCTTTCAGATCAACATTTAAGATTGTTTTTTTTGTTCGTCCATTTTGCTTTCTTCTCCTTTCTTCTTCTTCTCATTCCCCACCACATGAATTCTCTATTTGACCCTGTCTGTCTTCTGCATTATCTACTGCTTATTTTGGATGTACTATCTAACTTATTGCTCTTTTTCCTTGAACATCATTCTTCCATTTAGGCCTTCACACCCATCTTTAACATATGTTAAGTTTTTCTTAAATGTGGAAAACTGAGATGTAGTTTCAACCTGTATCTCTTAGAGGCCACTCATTCCTTATTTACATTCCCACCAGGGTGTTGCCCCTAACTTCACCCTACATAGATATCATAGAACTATCACCATCTTTGAGGCAATGTAGCATACATAATTCAACAGAGCTTCCCAGCGATAAAGTATCTGTTTTCCAAGGTAGGAGATGCAAGAGACACGAGTTCAATCCCTGGGTCTGGAAGATCCCCTGGATGAGGAAATGGCAACCCACTCCAATATTCTTGCCTGGAGAATCCCATGGACAGAGGAGCCTGGTGGGCTACCAACTGCCCAGAGGGTTGCAGAATCAGACACGACTGAATGGCTGAGCATGCATGCATTTAATAGAACATACTCTTTCTCTGCATTCCTAAAGCATTTACTGCATCATTTATTTGCCATATTCATACACTAACACTATTGATGCTAAATTGATTTGCATCATTGTTTTCTAAATTAGATGTGAAGATTTTAGAAATTGGGGATAATTTCATCTTTGGGAGTTCTTTCCTCTGTCCACCGCCCATACTTATTTTGAGGACCCCATTTTAATGTAGTAAACATTTCTCAAGTTCCTCCCACCACCAGACATAAGAGCATTAGCCTTTTAGGGTTCATAAATTTAAAAATATATAAAAAATGACCACAATTTCAGTAGTACTTTTGAATCCATTTGAATTGTTTCAATGCCAGTAGCTTCTATCACCATTTTGTTTTATGCATATATCTTATTATAGGCTTATTTTTTTTCCACATGCATTTTCTTAATTAAAAAATTCTTTCAAGGGGACAGTTCAGTAGCTCAGTCGTGTCCGACTCTTTGCAACCCCATGAATTGCAGCATGCCAGGCCTCCTTGTTCATTACCAACTCCTGGAGTTCACTTAGACTCATGTCCATCGAGTCCGTGATGCCATCCAGCCATCTCATCCTCGGTCGTCCCCTTCTCCTCCTGCCCCCAATCCCTCCCAGCATCAGAGTCTTTTCCAATGAGTCAACTCTTTGCATGAGGTGGCCAAAGTACTGGAGTTTCAGCTTCAGCATCATTCCTTCCAAAGAAATCCCAGGGCTGATCTCCTTCAGAATGGACTGGTTGGATCTCCTTGCAGTCCAAGGGACTCTCAAGAGTCTTCTCCAACACCACAGTTCAAAAGCATCAATTCTTTGGCGCTCAGCCTTCTTCACAGTCTAACTCTCACATCCATACATGACCACAGGAAAAACCATAGCCTTGACTAGACGGACCTTAGTCGGCAAAGTAATGTCTTTGCTTTTGAACATACCTGGGCTCTCCCATTTGGAGCCGTCAGAACTTTAACGATTTATTTAACCTCTCACTAGTGAAATGGAACTGATGCAGAACCAGTTATCTTCATAACAGTTGTGAGACTTAAAAAAATTACAACAGATGAAATGCTGGAACTGCTGTCCAGTACAGAATTAACATTACTTTAAGAGGCGGGGGAAGCCTTCCAAGGTAGGCAATGTTACTAGCTCTTGTCCCTCGTTTTATGGATGGGGCAACTGAAGCTCAGAAAAGTTAACTTACCCAAGGTTTTAGTGGTCTAGAGTAAATATCTGATCCATTAACCCATTGGTGGTGTGAGTTCTCACAGCACTTTGTTTTCTTATAAAAAGAATTTATTTACATCATACCTTATTTCTTCATCATTCAATAAAATATCTCTCAAAAGGCAGGGACTAAGTTTTTGTTACCTAAATAATGTACTTAAAAATGTATGACGAAGTGTCAAAGATCACTGCACTGAACCTAGATTCAGTTGCAAATTACAGTAGCAGGGAGGGCTTTATTTATCTGAATTAGGTATTGACATGTAGTTCTACTAATCTGTTTGCGAACAATTTTTATTGGTGACTGAGCGCCGAAGAACTGATGCTTTTGAACCGTGGTGCTGGAGAAGACTCTTGAGAGTTCCTTGGACTGCAAGGAGATCCAACCAATCCATTCTGAAGGAGATCAGCTCTGGGATTTCTTTGGAGGGAATGATGCTGAAGCTGAAACTCCAGTACTTTGGCCACCTCATGCAAAGAGTTGACTCATTGGAAAAGACTCTGCTGCTGGGAGGGATTGGGGGCAAGAGAAGGGGACGACCGAGGATGAGATGGCTGGATGGCATCACTGACTCGATGGACGTGAGTCTGAGTGAACTCCGGGAGTTGGTGATGGACAGGGAGGCCTGGCGTGCTGTGATTCATGGGGTTTCAAAGAGTCAGACATGACTGAGCGACTGAACTGAGAACAATTTGCTCTGGGAACTCAGATGCGTATTCTTCATTCCTCCTACCATTTTTTGCTTAAAACAAAACTATCCCGCAACTGCTAACTGTCGAAAAATAAAATACTCTCGTAAGCAAGAAAAACTGAGCAATGTTTAAAGCTTTTAGTTAGCCACATCGAAGACCTAAACTATCACTTTACTCATTTGGGGGGTTTACGAGAGAACCTGTCAATGTATCACTAACCTTAACAGTGTCGTTGATGAGAGAAGAGAGGATATACACAGGGAATTCAGAGACTATAGTTTCAGATAACATTTCTTGAGATTCAATTTTGATAAAAATCATCCGGCTCTTCCAAGACCAGCAGGGCATGAATTCAAGCTGGCATTAATTACTGACTGATGATGCTCCCACTGACCAACTGGACGATTTCGGCTAATAAATTTGCATGGGTTTATCTCCTCAGGTGTAAAATTAGGCCCAGACTGTAAAGGCCCTTTTGGTTCCATCCCTTCCCGACTCACATATGGGTGGAGAGCGACCTCAGTTTCTGGTCTCTCTCCTTCTTCCGGCACTTCTAGGGGATGGGACCCCCTCCCCATCCCCAGCCCCAAGGAAAACGAGATCGCGCCTCCGCTCGTTTTCCATCTGTCAAGGCAGGTCTCCAATCACTTCCTCAGAGGCCTCGCCCTCCTTGTGGAGGAGCCAGAAGTGCACAGCATGCTGGGATTCGTAGTCACAGCCCTCTCGGCGAACGAGCGGGAGCGTGTAACCCGCGATCGAGCTGGCATTCTGGGATATGTAGTTTCTGGTGGTTCGCTTGTGGAGTCGACACCGGGCTCTGGAGCGAGAGGTGACACCACCGACTCCAGCGGGTCACATGACTCCGGTCTAGCGCGCGGATCGCACTGCGGCTCCCGCCCGGGCGAGTTTCGCCCCCGCGCGGCCGTTGCCGAGGAGACGGCGCATGTCTCCCGGCGCGTTGCCCCCTCTGCAGTCCCCCCGCCCCTCTTCTCCCACCACAATGAGATCCTAAGATGGCGGTGGCTGCGGCGGTTGGCGCTGAGGAGCTGAGGTAGACGAAGCGGCCATTGGGCCCTTAAGCAGCCAGGGAACTTGGGGCTTCTCCCTGCTGCGGTCTCTAAGGGCGGCCCGCTGCCGGTGGCGGGTCGTGGGGGCGCTGACCGCTACTCCGCCTTTGGCAGGAGCGGCTGCTTCGTTTACAGGTAATGCCTGCGCGTTCCGAGCTCTTGGCAACCAAGGGCAGCGCGGCGCCGGGGCGGGAGAGCAACGGCCCTGGGACACTTGACCCTGGAGAGCCTGGCCTCGGGCCCACGCCTCTGGTGGGGCTCCTTGCTTCCCGTTCCCTGGGCGGGCCGATTGCCCCTTCCCCCGGACCGAGCGCTGCTGATCTCGGAGTGAGCATCTAGGGACGCGTCGGCGACAGCGGGACCCCCTGGTTGCCTCCCCGCCCCTCTTGCTGCCGCCGGGGAGGAGGCCGCCCTGGGGACTCGGGCGCCCCAGGAATGTTTCTCGCGAGTGGAGGAAGCGGAGTGGGGGTTACGGTTTGGTTGGGGGGGAGCGGGCGTCTCGTTTTCCATAGCAAGGGGCCTTAGTGGGCCATAATCTGCGCCTCTTATACCCTACCCCCCAAATTCTGTTCCGTGGAGCTCCAGAATTTGGAGTGGAGAAGAGCGGGTTAGGAGCGATGCGACTTTGGCGTTGGGCCGTGAGCAGCAGGATTTACGCCGTCCCGGGCGTTTTTAGAGCAGCAAGGGCCGGGAGAGGCGTTCCTGACTTTGAGGTTCCTACTGGCGAGGCGAATGCTAATTTCACCGCGCTTCCTCCGCCCTCCCGCGGCGCCCCTTCGCCATCCCTTACTGCAGGTCCGGTTTGGATGGGCCCCGGGTGGGGAAATACTAAATGCCAAATGGATTCGAGGAACGTTGCTTGCTCTGCAGAAACGAGTGTTTGGGGATTAGGTCGTAGGCCCGGCTGGGGAGGCGGGGCCTCCAAACTTTTAAGCCCCGCGGCTCATTCCTCTAGAGCTCATTCTCTCTGGAAAAAAAAAAAAGCATATATATGTGTATTTTTTTTTTTTTTTTACCAATTCGAGGTCTGTGGCGGGGGCTCTACGGGTGACGGATAGTGTTTTCACGCTGGAAGAAGCGGGGTTTCTGGGCGCCCCTTCTACCCCCGCGCCATAACTGCCTTCCAGACTCCGCCTTGTGCCATTCTCTGGTTACTAGAGTGGGTGGTGGTGTAAAGCTCTGGGTGCACCTGCTTCTTTCTTTCCCTAACACCTTCGCAGATAGAGCCGCTAGAAACCATTATAATTCTGAGTTTTTGAACTGAAATGTAACCCTTGCGTTTCTGTAGTGACAGTTATTTTTTAATGAAGTTGCTAGCTTTTAAATAAAGAAAAAGATGTCCTCATCAACGGGTATGCAAAGTTCTGGAATAGTTTTGCGTGACAGTAAATTAATGACTTGGTCAATCTGAAAGAGTAATCTTTTGCTTGGATTTTAACACCGATGGAGAAATCTATATGATGATTGCATTATAGTGTTTTTACATTATAATTTCATTGTATTCCCAAGTAGATATTAAGGTATCACAGTGCTGTTTGGTAGGCTTTTAACAGGTTTGGAGGATTTAAACCTGTTTATCACCTTGTTTTCCTAAAAAATTAAAGTACGTTGAATTTAAAATATTGATTAATTGGATTTTCCTTTTCTGTTGATTTTCTGAGCACACTTTAGGTTATAAATACTATTTGGTATTCTGTACATCACAGTGAAATGGGCTAAAATGATCTTTTTTACTTTTTTTTAAAAATCATAAGCACACAACAGCTTTAAAGTGTGAAGCAGGAAGGGAGCCATTTCTGAGCTACGAAAACTAGATTTTAAACAGGTAATTTGACATCATTGTATATGTTATTGGCTTTTGTACTCTATTTGAAGAAGACTTGATGCTGAATACTGTTATAAAATACCAGTGCCTGCAGTAAATGAACGGCCTAGGTTTGCTGCCCTGTTTGGCCTGCTTTTTGGTGTGCCACCTTGGTCTGTCTTCATACTTTTGTTTGAGAAGAGCCATGTCATTCGTATGATTAAATGCTACGATAGTTTATGTAATATTTTTTTAAATGTCTTTGTTTTCACAGTTTCTTCATCTGCTCATTTGAGTTTGAATGTTTCCTGTAACAACTATTTGGATAGCCTCTTGTTCCCAATTCATTTACTCTTAAGTCATCTGGTACAACTTTTCTATTAATTGGCTGTTTTTATTTTTTATTCACAAACTCCTCTACGTTTTGAGCTTATTATGTATACTGTCTATTGAAGTTTGTTAGTTTCAGTTGTCTAACCTTACTTTAAACTTTAGTTTCTATACACAGGACATTCTCAAATGCTGGTTACATAAAGATACTCTCTGACCAGCAGGAAGAAGTCAATGTAAGTTCACTGAGGGAAAGTTAAGAAATTGTTAAGGACAATTTAGAAATTAAATGACTAGAGGATGAGAATTAGAAGAAATTTTTGTTAGAACCATTTCAGCAATAATTACTCTTCTAAAGATTTCAGAAAATTTCGTTCTCCTGTTAAAATTTCAAAGACAGCCTAATTCTCAAAATATGAATATTGCTTTCTAGGAAAGCAGACAAATCTTCAACACACTTATGCAATGGATTATCATAAGAATATAGATTGGCATTGATTTGTATCTTAATTGTATAAGATCTTAATTGTATAAAGATACTTAATTGGTATCTTTTTCTGTTAGTTGAAAGACTATAATAGGACAAGAAAAATAGAGCTCAGAGGAAATGTCAGATATAAGTCTGTGTTTTAGAGTCTTTAACACTGGAGTATTTAGTAAAATAAAAAGTTGTAAAATCAGTCACAAATAATTTTCCTTTTAACACTTAGCGAAGATGGATGAAATAGAATAAAAATACAAAGCAGTTGAGTTAAACTTGCTTTAAAAGACCTTGGTTTTCTCAATAGGAGATTTGGCCATTTGTTGGAAAAGAGGTAAATGTTTGTGAGATTTGGAAAAATAGAGTGTTCAGAGTAATCACATTAGGGAGTTTATTAAGAACCCAGAAGAGGGTAATATAGCAGTACATTCATCATACAAATTTAACTAAGGGCATACAATGTGTGACTTCATGTCTACAAAGTCCTAGAGATAGGGCAGTGAGCAAAACAGAGATAGTGACTTACCTCAAGGAGTAAACCTACATTTTGAAAGTGTCAATGTGTAGTATACCTTAATAGTGAACACAGTCAATGCCATTTTATAATTATTTGACAGTTTTGAGAGTACAAACAGAAAGAGAAATGAGGTTTGTGGAAAATTGAGTTGATAAAATGGGCAAATTGATGAGGAGGCCAAGGATGCTAGCAAGGCATTTTTGGAAGTGGCATTCATGGGTTAAGTAAGAAAGTGAGAAGTGAATGGATTCTTGGAAAGGAAAATGATCAAGGGACAGGAGGTATTCAGTAGGGCCAAGGGGTAAATTCAGCAGGAATGAGCAGGTGAGACAAAACAGAATGCAAGGACTTAGGTTCAGAAAGAGGTATTTCAGAAGTTTAGGATGTTGAACAAATTATCTGTTCAGAGTAGAAATAGAATAGAGCAGATGAGATAGATGTTGTAACTGAGGTCAAAGTCTTAGAAAAATCATTACAAATGTTCGGGTCATGAAAGCAGAGAGTAACATGGAGAGTGAAAACCACAAACCAGTTAAAAGTATAAGACTGTCTTGGGGTGAACAGTAGAAAATGGTACCCAAGATAGGGAGAGTGGTGTTTTTGATGGTTAATTTGTTCAAAAGAGGAAGGCTAGCATTGTTAAATAAGAATAGTCTGTAAATGATATTCTTTCCCCATGAATCTGAGAGACTAGGAAGAGTAACATCTTCTAGAAAGGATTTCTAAGGAAATAGTGCTTTCAGAGTGGTTTGGGATTTTATTGAAGCTGAAGAAGTAGGAGGAATCTTTGGGAATAGATCGAGGATGTACAATAGGGAGTGAGTTTGTAATGGTCCAGTAGAAAGGAATCACAGGAAGAGCTGTTATCAGTGGAGAGTATGGGATGGAATGGCATTGAAGATTGGGATTGGTTATAGCAGGATGTATAGATTTGCCTAGGGAGGTATCAATGACAAGCAAGTGACAGATTTCAAATATAGGCTGTAGAGAGAGACCTTTTAACAAGCCGAATTTAGTTGACCTTAGGGTTCTCATTTGCTTTTGTAGAGAGTGAGGATATGTTAAATTTTCTTGGTGTGGAAACATTCTACACAGAGTAACTGTACTGTAAGATAGACCCAGTACAGTACTTGGTACATGGTGAGGTCTAATCAAATTTTTGTTGATTCAAATTGAGTGTTGTATGGCAGTCTATTAATCTTCTTCCCCTCAGAACCTAAAGAGCTTTTGTTTGTTTTTTTTTAGAGGGTAATTATAAAGAGACACCTTAAGTTCTAAAAAGAATACTGACATTTTTAGTAAGTGTCAAACTCAAAGAAGTATGCAAAAGATCTGTATGGTTTTTAGGTACAGGGAATAAATTGAGAAATTCCTCAAATGAAACTAAACAACACATAATGCCAGAAACTTACACGTTTTCTTCTCAGTTTCCATTAAACATGCTTAGTGTGGTTGTGCACTATGTTAAGGCTTTCAAAAGAGTATATTGGATATTTCCTTATATAATTAGTAAAAGAAATAGCCCAGCTAGTTCAACTTTTAGAAAACTTGTGCAGATAATATAAGATACCAGCTCTGGTTATTTTGTGACTCTAAGCAAATGTTTAAAAAATATATATATATACATATACATATGTATATATATATATACACTTTCTACAATATTTTATTTGGATGTGCTTAGTTGCGTCCGACTCTTTTCTGCCCCATGGATTGTAGCCTGCCAGGCTCTATCCATGGGATTCTCTAGGCAAGGATATTGGAGTGGATTGCCATGCCCTCCTCCAGGGAATCATCCCAACCCAGGGATCAAATATGCGTCTCTTGCATTGGCAGGTGAATTCTTTACCCCTGAGCCACGAGGGAAATCCTTTATTTTTGTTTACAACTGTCAGTTGAGATGTAAGATATTTCCAAAGACACTTATGAGTCATTTAATATCATTTGAGAAATAATATCTGAATTTTAAAGATTTTAGGAAAAATATTTTTTCTTTTCTTGATTAATTTGTTTGTATTTTTATTTCAAAGGTAACTTTAATCAGTCATTGGTATTTTCATGGTAATTAATACTGTGATATTCCACTTAGATATCTGTAATTCCTATAGTAAGACTTCTACAAGAGGATTTTCTTCAGAAAGATCAGTCACTGAAAGTAGCTTGTAAATTGCTATGGTATTTTTGCATTTCCTATCCTTGTAAGATGAGGAAACCAAATAAGACTGTCAAAAATAGCAAAATGAAACTTATAAATAATAGTTTCATCTACCTTACTTTAGTAGGTCATAAGGTAGATGAAAGTGCTTGTTTGAAGTAAAAGAATTTTATCTCTATTCTGCTTCACACATGATCATTCATCACTTGTGCTAATTATTTTCCAGTGGCTTCAGCTTTCCCATCTCATTGTTTTTCTGTTAAACTTGCCTGGCAAAATCCCAACCTTGGACAGATTCAGTGGAACCCACTGCTTTACATCAAGGCTGATGAGCACTTCTGGGGAAAAAAATGGACACAGCAGATTAGTGTTACATTAGTGCTAACAGTGAATGTTCTCTGCTCTCATCTGAGTCCTTAGTGCTGCTCACTCACTCTCCGTCACCCTTCCCCAGCCTCTCAGACACTGTCATCTTACCCTCACATATTTAATGAGCAACCCGTTTTACTTCACGGCAATTAACAGGCTCTTTCAACTTCCTACCACCAAATCTGCTAACTAGCCTGTATCCAATACTATCCTTTCTTTCATTCTTTTGCCTATCTAATGCTAATCATGTTTCTTAAGCCCTAGATCCCAGTTGTTCCCAGTTTTTCAGAGACCACACACAGTTTGCATCTCTGTCTCCCTCTATGAGCACTGTCCTGACAAATTTTAAATGTACTCAAGATACCTCCCTCTTTTCCCCTGGTTAGATATATATTTATCAATTTTATTAGTATTTTTTAAATTTTATTTTTAATTGGAAGATAATTACAATATTGCATTGGTTTCTGCCATAACATCAGTATGAATCAGCCATTGGTATACATATGTACCCTCCCACCCCTCTAGGTTGTCACAGAGCACCAACTTTGGGTTCCCTGTGTCATGCAAAATGCATTTGAGTCAGTCTACTGAGGTGGATAAACTTAGAGTCTGTTACACAGAGTGAAGTAAGTCAG
>SJYC01038134.1:0-38476 GCA_006408675.1 Madoqua kirkii
AAATTATGATATATACACAGAGCAAAATCCCATAACCAGTTATAGTAAATGAACCAAAGCTAATGAATGAAGATGAAAGTTTAAGAAGGATACCACATAGCTTATCTTTTAAAATGTGTTGCTGCTGCTACTGCTAAGTCACTTCAGTCATGTCCAACTCTGTGTGACCCCATAGATGGCAGCCCACCAGGCTCCCCTGGGTTTCTCCAGGCAAGAACACTGGAGTGGGTTACCATTTCCTTCTCCAGTGCATGAAAGTGAAAAGTGAAAGGGAAGTCGCTCAGTTGTGTCCGACTCTTCCCATGGACCGCAGCCCACCAGGCTCCTCTGTCCATGGGATTTTTCAGGCAAGAGTACTGGAGTGGGGTGCCATCACCTCCTTTTAAAATGTGTAATGAGTGTATATATTTTTATGGATATATACATAGGTATTACAAAATAAAAACATATATGAGAATGGTAGATGTCAAATTCCAGATTGTGGTTATCTCTTGAGATAATTGGTTGAGGTTTTACACATATAAAGCTTTAGCTTTACTATTATATCCATAATATTTCTCCAAAAGAATTGATGCGAATGTGGCAAAATATTGAGCTAGCGAAAAAGTTTGTTGGGGTTTTTCCCATAACATCTTAACATTAAATATTGAAATTGGACTAAAGTCAGTGGTGGTTATTCATATATGATTCCTTAATCCTTTGTGGATTTATGTTTCATAAATGTTTCATTAATTTTTTTTTAATAAAGTGTTAGGAAAAACCGATAGGTGAAGAAGTTTATGATGGTAATTCTAAAAAGCTGGCAAGAGAGAGGATGAGATTTTTGAAGGTATAAAATGTGGCATATCTAGCACTTAATTTAGATCCAGGTAATAACATCCAATAAATCCCTACTGTGTAGTTATTTGTGTCTATATAACAGTATATATAACAGTATATATAGCTGTCTCTTATACACATCTCAGGTAATTTTTTTTTTCTTTTTATTGTGCTATTTTGAATCTGGGACCAAGAGGAGAATGGACAGGAATTTAAATTTGAATTTATTTTATGTACTAGTTCAAGAAGAATTTTAGGTTAATGATTGAAGACAATTTTCCTCTTGCACTTACGAGATTTTGTAGGAGAATACTGATGAAAAAACAAACTTAGAGTATTTAATCTTCTGGTCTATAAGAGAGGCAACATGATTTTCATGGGAAAGAGTTTCCCTTTCATCAGTTAACTAGCTTGTGTGTTATCCTAGAGTCTAATTTATTTTTTTCTAATAGTTTGGACTAGATAATTGGGATATTATCCTGCCCTGAAATTCGAATTTCTCTTTGAAAAAGCTAATATTTTCTTTCAAAACAGAAATAGTTTATAGTGTCTCTTAGAGCTGGAAAGATAAGCATGGCTGAGTGAGTAGTAGAGCAGTAACTGTTAATCAAGATTGTCATCAGAATACTGCCTTGGGAATACAGCTGGATGAAGATAAAAGCTGTGGTCTTTTAGTATACCATGTATCACAGCAAGTGCTTCAATAAATTACCTGTTCTATGGTAGAACTGTCCTGAAATAAAGTTTCATGGAACATAGCCATGTTCATCTGTTTATGTATTATATATAGTTGCTTTTGCCCTGCAAAGGCAGAATTGGGTAGTTGAGACAAATAATATATTTCCACAAAGCCTAACATATTTACTATCTGAATCTTTAAGAAAAGTTTGCTGACCCCTGTATAGAGCATTGATTTTGTTGAGTGAGGTGGGGATTGAGGCTGGTAAGAATCAGCTGGGCTTTTTCAGACTCACCAGTTTCCCTGCCACTTTTCCAGCCCAGTTTGGTAGATCTGCTTGCACCCCAACTCTGTTGAGTCCCTATTATTTTTCCCCTTTTTTAAAAAAATTATTTTTAATTCAAGGATAGATGCTTTACAGCATTGGTTTGATTTCTGCCATATATCAACATGAATTAGTTATAGGTGTACATATGTCCCCTCCCTCGAGAACCTCCCTCCCACCTCCCACCCTTTCCCACCCGTCTAGGTTGTTACAGAGCCCTAGTTGGAGTTCTCTGAGGCAGACAACAAATTTCCGTTGGCTGTCTGGCTGACGTATGGTGGTGTATGTGCTTCCATGGTACTCACTGCATTCATCTCACCCTCTCCTTCCTTCCCCTCCCCTCCCGCCCTGTGCATAGGCCTGTTCTCTGTGTCTGCATCTCCACTGTTGCCCTGCAAATAGGTTCACCAGTACTATCTTTCTAGATTCCATGTATATGTGTTAATATATGATATTTGTTTTTCTCTTTATGACTTACTTCACTCTGTATAATAGGCTCTAGGTTCATCCAGCTCTTTGGAACTGTGTTGAGTCCTTTGCTTAACTGAGATGTAGCAGTTTCCCTCTTGAGTGTTGGGACAGAAAAAGTTGAACCACAATACTAGAGTTTTATGAGTTTTCCTTTATTTCAAGTTAGATGGAAACATAAAATGATTGCTTTTCAGATAAATCTAAGAGTTAACTAGTTTCAACTTACATTAAGTGACATTTTAAAATCCCCACCCCTACCCTTCAATTTAGGCTTCCCTGGTTGCTTAGATGGTGAGGAATCTGCCTGCAATGCAGGAGATGCGGGTTTGATCCCTGGGTAGGAAGATTCCCTTGGAGAAGGAAGTCTCAGCCCACTCTAGTATTCTTGCTTGAGAAACCCATGAATAGAGGAGCCTGGCGTGGTACAGTCCATGGAGTTTCAAAGAGTCAGACATGACTGAGTGACTAAGCATGCCCCCTTCCAATTTATTTTTAGCTTCTCAGAAGTAAAAGTATTGCTTTCATTTATTTGCTTTAATGAATGGTTGTTAACTTTTTTTCTAATTGTAACAGAAACTACAGGTAGCCTATCTGGAGTCAGTATCACCTCTGAACTAAATGAAGAATTGAATGATCTAATTCAGCATTTTCATAATCAGCTTCGTGATTCTCAGGTATCTGTGATTCTGTGTGCGTGATTCTCATGGCAGCACTTCATTATTTTGGTGTACTGGATTTAAAATCACATTAACGAAAGCAGTGCTTCTCAGACTTTACCAAGCATAATGATGTCACGCAGCATGATTGTTAGAAATTGTAGATTTCTCATTAGTGGGAACCTCCACTTCTAAAATTGTTTTGATTCACACATTTGAGATGGGCATCCTACCATGCAATTCCACTGCTGGACATCTTGGGACTATACTTTGGAAAACACTAAATTAGAGAAAATACCTCCTTTAAATGTAGTGATGAGTGAAATTTCCCCTGCGTTTAAAGATTGTATAGTCACAGCTGTTAGGTTATTGTGAGTCTGTGTTTTTACAGTGTTTTACGAACAAGAAAGTCTTAAAGTTTAATTTCAGAGTTAATAAGTTGGATGACCTTTGTAAATAATGATATAAATGAAAACTTTTAATCTATGGACTTTGAATAATAAAGGGTGAATTAATCTCTCTCCACTGGAAATGAGTATGGTTGACAATGCATTATCTACTGTCTGCTGACCAAGTTAAAATGACCCAACTACTTTGGAGAGTTTCAACTACTTTGGAGAGTTATTTAGCAGTATCTAGTACATTTTCTTTCAGAGGAGGCAGTGGCAACCCACTCTAGTACTCTTGCCTGGAAAATCCCATGAATGGAGGAACCTGGTGGACTGCAGTCCATGGGGTCGCTAAGAGTCGGACACGACTGAGCGACTTCACTTTAACTTTTCACTTTTCATGCATTGGAGAAGGACATGGCAACCCACTCCAGTGTTCTTGCCTGGAGAATCCCAGGGACCGGAGGAGCCTGGTGGGCTGCCGTCTGTGGGGTCACACAGTGTTGAACATGACTAAAGTGACTTAGCAGCAGCAGCAGCAGCAGCAGTACATTTTCTTTAGTGACCCTGTAGTGGCCCACCTTGGAAAAATTCAGATATTCAAAATGAGATACATACAAGAATGTTCATGGCAGCATTGTATTATAGCAAAGCAGAAACAATCTAAATGTCCATGAACAGGAAAATGGGTTAATAAATTATGATATATACACAGAGCAAAATCCCATAACCAGTTATAGTAAATGAACCAAAGCTAATGAATGAAGATGAAAGTTTAAGAAGGATACCACATAGCTTATCTTTTAAAATGTGTTGCTGCTGCTACTGCTAAGTCACTTCAGTCATGTCCAACTCTGTGTGACCCCATAGATGGCAGCCCACCAGGCTCCCCTGGGTTTCTCCAGGCAAGAACACTGGAGTGGGTTACCATTTCCTTCTCCAGTGCATGAAAGTGAAAAGTGAAAGGGAAGTCGCTCAGTTGTGTCCGACTCTTCCCATGGACCGCAGCCCACCAGGCTCCTCTGTCCATGGGATTTTTCAGGCAAGAGTACTGGAGTGGGGTGCCATCACCTCCTTTTAAAATGTGTAATGAGTGTATATATTTTTATGGATATATACATAGGTATTACAAAATAAAAACATATATGAGAATGGTAGATGTCAAATTCCAGATTGTGGTTATCTCTTGAGATAATTGGTTGAGGTTTTACACATATAAAGCTTTAGCTTTACTATTATATCCATAATATTTCTCCAAAAGAATTGATGCGAATGTGGCAAAATATTGAGCTAGCGAAAAAGTTTGTTGGGGTTTTTCCCATAACATCTTAACATTAAATATTGAAATTGGACTAAAGTCAGTGGTGGTTATTCATATATGATTCCTTAATCCTTTGTGGATTTATGTTTCATAAATGTTTCATTAATTTTTTTTTAATAAAGTGTTAGGAAAAACCGATAGGTGAAGAAGTTTATGATGGTAATTCTAAAAAGCTGGCAAGAGAGAGGATGAGATTTTTGAAGGTATAAAATGTGGCATATCTAGCACTTAATTTAGATCCAGGTAATAACATCCAATAAATCCCTACTGTGTAGTTATTTGTGTCTATATAACAGTATATATAACAGTATATATAGTGGTGCATCAGAAAACTGTTGAGGAAAAGGAAAGACGTGCTTACCCAGCAGCACAACCTACAGATGTTTATCTCTTTTTATAAAGAATATTTGCGCATCTTTAAAATGAGAATGCAGCCTTGAATTGCCTTATTTTTCTTCTCTCTCTCTTTTTTTTTAATAAGCCTCCAGCTGTTCCAGACAATAGAAGACAAGCAGAAAGTCTTTCATTAACTAGGGAGATTTCTCAGAGCAGAAATCCATCAGTTTCAGAGCATTTACCTGATGAGAAAGTCCAACTTTTTAGCAAGATGAGAGTGTTACAAGAAAAGAAACAAAAAATGGACAAACTTCTTGGAGAACTTCATACACTTCGAGATCAGCATTTGAACAATTCATCATGTAAGTAAATCTGGCTCAGCAGTCTTAAGTATAGGATATATAAGTATATATGTCAACGTGTAGTAATTACTTTGTAAATATTTGATGAATGAATGAATGCATAGTTACTCAAGAAAATAAAGATTTTTGTGGTGAAATAGCACTTGCATGTGAAACATTTTTGAGTAATAAAGCAATGTAATGTAGAGCCAAATAGATGGTAGATATGTTTTCTAAAATTCAGAAAAAAGAGATGAATTTGGGCTTAAAAATTGTTAGCATTTTAGAAAGGGAAAAGGATCAAAGCACTTAGATACTTGGACATAGTAATGCTGCACTTTTTAACATATCCAAAATTTTTTCTTAAAAGCTGAACCAGATTAGTACATTTATTTTAAAATTATAAAACAGATTTAGGAAGTATTTATATGAAAAAAACCGAGATATGAGAAACTTACTTAGTGCAGAAAGTTCCAAACACCTCATTTTTTGAAATATAGGAGTAGTCATCTCAGGCAGGAGTAGAAAAGTCATACAGTCAGCCTAGTTATACTAGTTAAATAATTATACAACCATTTGTAGGTATCCATGGGGATTGGTACCAGTACTCCCACCCACACCCTCTACAGAAAACAAAATGTGAGGATGCTTAAGTCCCTTATCTAAAATGGCATAGAATTTGCATATAATCTAAGCACCTCGTCCAGTCCATTTGAAATCATCTCTGGGTTACTTATAACGTAATACAATGTCAGTGCTCTGTAAACAGTTAACCAGCATGCTGCAGATCCAATTTTTTTTTTCCTGGATATTTTCTCTCTGCTTTTTGTTAATTCTGCAGATCTCTTGCATATGTAGGGCTGATTGTACTAGTTATTTATATTGATTTATAACTAGTTAGTTATATAAGAACACCAATGGTCATCTTAGTTATACTGTAGAAATTGTCTTTTCCAACCTCATGTTTTACTTGCCTTTGTCTAATTGAGATCTAGTTACTTGTCCTCATTTAACCTCATCCTTCTTCAAGTCTGGTCACTGCCTCTTCCTCAAACAGTTGATAGCAGGAGCTATAGCGTTGGAAATTGGAATTGGCAAGATCAACCCTATTGGTCATTATTCTCTAGCATTTCAGCTGCTGTCTTATTAAAGAAAAGACGAGGGATAGAAAACATCTCTGGATCCCTGTTCCTTGTTCTCCAGTCTAATTCTCTGCCACCCTCGAAGAAGTGTACTATTTCTGCCCTGAAACACACTCCTTTCTTTCCCCCGACTTCAGCTACTCCTCCCCCTCCTCCAGAGTATAATCTAATCACAGTGCTTATTCTTCCTAAACTGATGATCATAACCAAGAAAAACGTCTTTAAGTTTTTAGGAAGTTGTACTCAGAGCCTTGTGGTCAGTTTTATACATATAAAGAAAGGAGCACTCTGTCTACTGAGACTAAAAAATCATATTTGTCTCTGGGAAAAAGCGTGAAAGCACCAGCCAAAGGCAGAACAGTCAAGGAATAGAAAGAAAAGATTATTGGAAACCAGCTGTAGTAGGTGGTAATGTGAGCAACAAATGATGGTTGTCATTGTGAGAAAGAGAAATGATTATAACTTAGAGTGGTAGGAGAAAAGCACGAAGGTTCTTAGTCTTCATTCATTGTGCTTGAAAGCATAAGATACCTTTGTCTGATCTGTGTGGACAGAAGAGTAATTAAAATGTAGTTCAAGAACTGCAGAGGATTAGCCATCAACCAGTTAGAAAATTTTACTGCATTTCATGGTGTAATGTACTGCAGTCACTTTAACAATTTTACTTTATCTTTGGAACAAAAAGAGTTCCATCTTGGAGACCAGATAGAATCCCTCTGGAGTGTAACATTCTCAGGGACCTGATCAGCTAGGGCTGCCCCATAAATTTGTAGCTCGTAGGCTGAACATCATACACAGTGGCTGTGTTTAACTTAACCTAGAACCAAATTGATCAGAGAAGCACTCTCGTTACTTTTTCAAGGTAGAATATCATAGTTCTTGTTGATTTCCATCTTGTCTTCCTGCTCTTCTTTCCTTTCTGTTTTAACTCTGGTTGGTTGAGGGACTTGTTAATAAAAAGTAGCCTGGATGTTATATGCTTAAGTTTCACATTTTAAAGCTGCAGAATTTAAGATGTTAAAGACTTTTAGTTTTCATTTTTCTCTATCCAAGCAAACTGTGAATGTGTTGTTTGATGCTATATTTACGTATGTTACCTGACTTTTGTTTTTTTTTGTTGTTGTTGGTAGTTGTGCCTTCTTCAGCCTCTCCACAAAGGAGTGTGGATCAGAGAAGTACAACCACAGCTCCCTCTGCTCCTGTAGTCTTAACACCAGTGGTCAATGGAGAATCCAATAACCTCACGCCATCTGTTCCTTATCCTGCTGCGTCTCTAGTTTCTCAGAATCAGAATGAAAATGAAGGCCACCTAAATCCAACTGAAAAACTCCAGTAAATCATTTATACACACGTTGTTTACATAGATTATAATTGAATCATAGGGTCAAATTGTTTTTTTTTGTTGTTGAAAATTCTGGAAAAACTGAACTTAATATGATAAAGATTCATAAGTGTATGTGTATTATACATGCGTTTTTGAGTTATCCTAGAGAAATGTATGTAATTTCTGTGAGCTAATGTATTCCTGGGGTATTCCCAGGTGGCACAGTGGTAGTGCCAGTGCAGGAGATGCAAGAGATGTGGGTTTGATTCCTGGATTGGAAAGATGTCCTGAAAGAGGGCATGGCAATCTGCTCTAGTATTCTTGCCTGGAAAATTCCATGGACAGAGGAGCCTGGTGGGCTATAGTCCATAGTGTCACTAAGAGTCAGACAAGACTGAATGAGCACAGCAGTACGTAATATATTCCTATTTTACAAGTAAAGGAACTGCAGTTAAAAGATCTGTGTATTTTAGCCCAGACTGTAGAGTCAGAGAGCCTTGAAGTTGTATCTCACAAGGCTGTGTGACTGTGGACCAGTAGCACTCTCACTAAGCCTCTTTCTCTTCGTCTGGCATAATGTATTTGATGATAAAAGTGTTTTAAGTGTTAAAAACTATTGGCATTATTCCTGGAATTCAGTAAAAACTCAACAACCTAATTATTTTTGGTAAAGTGTAACATACTTTATAGAGCTTTATATATTGTAGATAAATTGAGAATTTGGTAAATGCTCAGTAATCCCTATATATCGGATTTGCCTGAGAGGTACTATTTAAATGAATATCTAGTACTTCACATTCTTGATATTTATTAAGAAACCTAGGAATATCTTTGACATTAAGATTTAAGCTGTTAACATTTGTACCTGTTTGAAGTGAGCACTTTAAGGAGAATTTCTTATATTTTTGTCTGTAGTGTTCAGATATAAGGTGATGAGATTTTAAATAACCTGTACTTGAAATTAAATTTATTGCAGTCTCATACCCTGGGTATTTGACTGAGTTTAACATTTGTATGTGCTGGCTGCTACTGTATGGAAATAGTGTATGCTTTATTTTATTAAAATGGGTGTTAATTTGTATATATTTGTTGTTTATTAGGAAGTTAAATGAAGTTCGGAAGAGGTTGAATGAACTAAGAGAATTAGTTCATTATTATGAGCAAACATCAGATATGATGACAGATGCTGTGAATGAAAACACAAAAGAAGAAGAAACTGAAGAGTCGGAATATGATTCTGAGCATGAAAACTCTGAACCTGTTACTAACATTCGGTGAGAACTGTTTTCAAGTTTGTTTTTATAACATACTCATTCCAATAGTACTTTTAATATGGAACAGAAAACTCTCAGTAGGGTGCTTACTGTTTGCATTTTACTTAAGCTTTTCTCCTGTAAGTCTGCTGTTTGGTCAGTGTAATCTTAACTTGTCCTGTAAAGAAAAGCAAGTAGGGATGTATTGAGTACAGAAGTTTAGTAAATTTGTTACATCAAATGTAAGTTAATTATAAGAAGTATATAACGTCTCATTTTCCTGCATCTTTATTTTTTGGTGTAATTTTAATTTTCTTTGTTGTAATTTTGATTTTTTTAGATATTTTTCTTCTTAAATTTTTGAATAGCTGAAGCCAGTGAAATGCAGGAGCCATTTATTTAAAAGATGAAATTAAATGGGGAAATAGCCAGTGATGTTCATAGTTTGGAATTATTTTTATTAGTAGTTCTAAAACTTTGATTTTTTAGTATTACATATGTCTTTTTACCTTAAGTAACTTGAGGCTGTTTTCCTTCCTTTCAGAAATCCACAAGTAGCTGCCACCTGGAACGAAGTAAATAGTAATTCTAGTGCACAGTGCGTTTCTAACAATAGAGATGGGCGAGCAGTGAATTCTAACTGTGAAATTAACAACAGGTCTGCTGCCAACATAAGGGCTCTAAACATGCCTCCTCCTTCAGGTATGATTGACTCTATTTACAGATACTTGTACCATATCCTTGGGAAGTGGATTTTCTTTCTTTAGAGCTCTTAATTAAATTCATTAAGTTATTGCATTTCAGTGATACATATTTTCAGCAGATTGTCGATACAATAGAGAAGGAGAACAGGAGATGCCTGTTGCACAAGGTCACAATGAGGAGGAGGAGGAGGAGGAAGCAGAAGATGAGGCCCTCAGTGGAGCTTCACTGTCTAGTCACAGCAGCAGCCTGATAATTGAGACTCCTGAAGATGCTGAATTTGAACATAAGATCCAGAAGCTTATGGCTGCAAAACTGAAACTTAGACACTTACAGAACCTTGTTGCCATGGTGCAGGTAAATACTTTTTTTTTTAGACCTGTCAAAAAATGTATAGTCTTATGAGGTAAAATGTGTGTATATGTTTGATAATTATGTGGGTATAAGTATACTAGTATATGTTTATTGAATTCTAACTATATAGTGGTTTATATGCTTAGCACTTTACATGCCGTATTACCAGAGATCAACAAACTTTTCCTAAGGGTGAATTAGTAACTATTTTAGGCTTTGTGGGCCATACAGTTTCTGTCATAATACCTGGCACAAAAGCAGCAATAGACAGTAAACAAATGAGCCTAGCTGTGTACCAGTATAACTTTACTGCAAAAACAAGTGTGTCTTCCTGCCAGAGATTCTAGTTGCCTGTCATACAGAACTCAGTAGCATCTCAATTAGGTGGATATACATACAGATTAGAAATGTTAATTAACCTCAGTTGTACTATTGTCAGAGCCAGAGTTGAGACTTATGGCTGAGATCTTAACTCGCTTGATGTAGAAAAACCATATGTTGTCTGAATTTTATTCAGTAAGGCCAAAGAAGTAAAGTTGGACCTATTAGCTGTAAATTTTAAAAAAAGCCATTTGTATATATGAACATAAAATTACATAATTATTAATACACTTATAGACAGTGTATTTATTGACTGTTGTGGTCCAAAGTTATAACTAAACCTTTTAAAAAATGACTAAACTTTTTAAAATCAATCCTTTTCATCTGTTCAGTTCAGTTCAGTTTACTCAGTTGTGTCTGACTCTTTGCGACCCCATGAATCGTAGCACACCAGGCCTATTACATATATATTTCTGTTTTCTCAGCAACGTAATCACTGTATAGAAGTATCCTTAAGAGTGTTTCTAAAGTATTAAATTTATATGATTTTTGAAATCCAGAAATCTTCTGGTAAAATCAGCGATTTGTTTTCATTTAGGTTTGCTTAGCTTATGTTATGTCGAAAAAATGAAATGTATATAACCACACTAATAAAGGTATAGAAAATTTTTTTTTGGCGAATAAAAAATTTTAAGTATTATTTACAACCTCTTTTGAAATGCTTATTTTGATTTACTCAAGTGAAAGATGACTGTGTACTTTATTTTAAAATAAAAGAAACATTACTCGTAAACTCTCTCTGAACCTTCATAATCTCATTCTCCTTCACAGAGGTTGCTGTGCATTTAAATCAGTTTGCAGTTGTAAACAAAAATTACATGAAAGTTTTGTTTCTCATTTCTTTGTGTTTAAATAGATTGTATTATTTTACAACTTGCTTTTTTTTCCTACTACACATGTCAGAGATTTCTTTGTATCAGTGTGTTGTTTTTTAGTCACTAAGTCATGTCTGGATCTTTGCGACCCCACAAGCTGTAGCATGCCAGGTTTCTCCAACTTCATATCAGTGTATATAAACCTGTCTATATAATTACATAGATAAATACTTATGAAATATAAATAATATCTTATATGTTTATTTATACATATACGTTGTTGTTCTGTGGCTAAATCGTGTCTGACTTTGCAATCCTATGGACTGCAGTGCACCAGACTACCCTATCCTTTATTATCTCCTGAAGTTTGTTCAAATTCCTGTCCATTGGGTTGGTGATTCTGTCTAACCACCTCATCCTTTGCAGCTGCCTTCTTTTTTAACCTTCAATCTTTGCCAACATAAGGATCGTTTCCAGTGAGCCAGGTGTTTGCATCAGGTGACCAAAGTACTGGAGTTTCAGCTTCATCTTCAGTCCTTCCCGTGAATATTTAAGGTTGAATTCCTTTAGGATTGAGTGATTGGATCTTCTTGCAGGCCAAAGGATTGTCAAACGTCTTCTCCAGCACCACAATTTGAAGTCATCAGTTCTTCAGTGCTCAGCCTTCTTTATGGTCCAGCTCTCACATGTGTACATGACTAATGGAAAAACAGTAGCTTTGACTATACGGATGTTTTTTGGCAAAGTGATGTCTCTACTTTTTAATATGCTAAGTTTGTCATATCTTTCCTTCCAAGGAGCAAGCATCTTTTCATTTTGTGGCTGCAGTCACCATCTGCAGTGATTTTGCAGCCCAAGAAGACAAAGTCTGTCACTGTTTCTACTTTTTCCCTTTCTGTTCGCCATGAAGTGATGGGACCATATGCCATGATCTTAGTTTTTTTAATGTTGAGATTCAAACCTGGTTTTTCACTCTCCTCTTTGATTCTCATCAAGAGGCTCTTCAGTGTCTCTTTACTTTCTGCCATTAGAGTGGTATCATCTGCATATCTGAGCTTGTTGTTATTTCTCCCAGCAGTTCTGATTCCAGCTTGGGAATAATAGATCAGAAATGATGAATAACTTGGTGGCTCATAGATGAGTCAGCTTAATTTCAGGTTTATGTTGATTGGAGCTCTTTTGTTTTAGGGAAATGACATGTATGAAAAAAAACAGCAACCCCAAAGGATTAAAGGGCCTTATCCTGAGAACTGTTTAAAAAATGATCCGAAACTCCCCAAATTTTTATATGTTTAAGATTGATAAGTTTTATTTATTTATTATGGGTAGTTTTCTTTTGCTTGTGCCTTTACTTATATCCTTTTTTCCCAAGGGACTCAGGAGAAGTTCGAAACAGTTACAGTTACCATGATTGTATAAAACTGTTGCTATTCCTGATTAGATTAAGTGAGACAGCTTATATGTTCTGTAAAACGTTATGATGTCTTTTAAGTCTCTGCACATCCATCTGATATCTTAGTCTGTGTAACAATGTGTTAGCGCCCTCCAAGAGTAGAGTCTCTGTTTCCTGTCCTGTGGAAGTTCTGTAATCAAACCCGCCTGGCCTTCAAAGTCAGATTCCCTGGGGATTCCCAGTCCCTTTGCCAGATCCCCAGGCTGGGAAGACTGGTGGGTGGCTTGGAACCTTGACAGTAGTGCGAGAACTTCTTTGATAGTATTGTTCTCCAGTTTGTGGGTCGCCTACCTGCTGGGTATAGGATTTGATTTTATTATGATGGTGACCCTTCTACTATCTCATTACGGCTTCTCCTTTGTCCTTGTATGTAGAGTATTTTTTTTTTTTTTTGGTGGGTTCCAATGTCCACCTGTCGATGGTGGTTCCACAGCTAGTAGTGATTTTGGTGCTCTCTCAGAAGATGAGCGCTCGTCCTTCTGCTCCGCCATCTTGAACCAATCTCTTGTAATACAACATGTGTTACATCAGTAATCTTCTGTAGTCAGTTACTTTTAGTGTTGGAGTTTATATCAAGTGTTCAGACATCCTCATATAACAATCTGAAACTTCAGGGTATTTTGTTTCTCATACTTTGGTTTTTCTACTTCTTATTGTGTGAAAATGCCCCATGATCCATCTTTGGTATCCATGGGTTGCAACTCAGTTCTTTTTAAGCTTACCATTTTAGTAATATATTAGTTTAGCTTTTAGATCTATGAGAAGACCAGAGTAACACCATGTCTAGAAGCTTAAACTGGATTAGACAGGTTTGCAATCTAGTCAGCTTAACTCTTTAAGATTTTACTAGAATTCTATAGCCAGTAGTTAAAGTTTTAGTTGATATCTGCACAGAAAGCGTGTATAAAGTGTACAATATTAAATATTTTTAAGAAAATGTGACAGATGACCTCCAGTCTTAACAGTTAATAAGTACATTGATTTTTAACAGCAGATATGGACCTACTGTTAGGAAGATAAGTAATTTTTTGTTGTTTTTGTTGTTTTTCCAGTGACACATTTGAGATGGTACATTCTCATTAGCTTTTGTATTGGGAGCCGTTGGTACTTGTTTCACAAACTAAATACCAAAGTGAAGAAATGAAAAACTGAGCAAATGATACTAGACATAAATTATTAAATTGTTGATATAAAAGTTATATATCTGAAGAAAAATGATCTCATATCAAGAGTTCCCAGCTTCAGTGATACAGTTTTTATCTTTTTCATATAAGCTGTTTTTTGATAGTTCACAGTCTGGTCAAGGAAGGAAAAGACAAACTAGTATTTGCCATTATTGGGTAATTGGCAGGTCAAATTGTTAAGGTACTGTTTTAGTTTTAGTACTTTATTTCCTGTCATTGGTAGAACTTCATTATTCTCTAAAAATCATATGCTTTCCCTACTGCTTTCAATTTTATGTGAATTTTACAACTGAGTCATATTTACTAAGGTATGAATTGGATAATGTCTTTACATATCAAGGTGATTTCAATATAATGATGCTATTTTAGGATGATGATGCAGCCAATCAAGGAGTTACTTCTGTGGAGGATTTCTTCCCAGCAGAAGACACCAAACAGAATGCAAATAACACTAGAGGAAATGCCAATAAAACACAGAAAGATGCTGGAGTAAATGAAAAGGCAAGGTATGCTAAGCTTCTGACATTCATGTCATAAAAATTCAGTGCTTGTTAGAAAGTCTCCATAGGTACTCTACTGCATCGTGTTTAATGCTGTTATCAGATTTATTGGAGTCCACAAATATAATGTCAATTTAATTATAGAGAGAAATTTTATGAGGCTAAACTACAGCAGCAACAGAGAGAACTCAAACAATTGCAGGAAGAAAGAAAGAAACTGATTGAGATTCAAGAGAAAATTCAAGAGTTGCAAAAGGCATGTCCTAACCTACAGGTAATTAGGAAATTTCTTTGTTTGTCTGAAAAAGATGTTTAAAGCCTTAATGTCAATTGAAAGTACTCCTTGTCTTTTCTAGTACTAATACGATAGATTTGTAAATCTTTTATGATTAAAGAAATGGAGGGACAAATGAAATGGGTTAGGGATGTACCTTTATACTGTGAAAGCACCTAGGAATTAACTTTGATTATTTACATTCTTTCACTTGTTGGGCTGCCTGGCTAGTGATTCAGAACATGTGTATTCATAACTGTTTATTATATTAAGATATTTTGGGTTGAACTTTACAGTTAAGGGAGAAGCATTTCCATTTCTTACTGGTCTAAAATTACATGGTAAAGCTGTTAAGCTTCCGTGAGTTTTTTTGGAAATTAAAATACTTAATTTGTAGTTTGAATATTATATGTATATGTGCTTATTAAATAGTACCCCATGCATGGGTGTTTGAGATTGAGCAGAGAAAGTACAATCTTTGTCCATGTCAGGTAATCAGGAGTAGGGTTAATATGGGAGGGAATGATCCATTCTTTTAGAGGTTTTGCCTACACTTTATTGTTATGAATAGCTTTATTTATGAGTCAGGTTTTGTTTTCAAAGAAAAGGAAATGTATCAAGTGATATTTCTAATATTACTTTATTTTCTAGATGTTTATCTTTTACTCTTTGTCTAAGTCTTTTTTCTTGTTCCAAATCTAAATACCAGAGGAATATATGCTAGAGTTGGGTTGAGTATATGACATTTTCCACAGTAATGTTTTATCCGTCATGTCCTGTTGTTCTGGAGGTTTAATAATACTGATCATCTATAGCCTGCATTTTCATCTTGTTTTTTTATGTTGAGTTTTCTTTGAATCATGATGGCAATTGAGGTGTGGTAATAACAAACTAAATATGGTACCAAAGCCCTAGAGAAATGAAATAATTGCTTTTATGAGAAATTAACATAATTACTTTAATTCTTTATAGTAGTTTTTATTCTTTTTTAGCTGTCAGCTGCTAGTGTGGGTAATTGTCCCACAAAAACACATATGCCAGCTGTTACTTCATCCCAACCGTTAATGAAAATGAAGCCAGTACAAGCAAATCTGGTTTTGAGCCTCACGATTCTTCAGTGGTAGATAATGAGGTATTGTATATTGCACTTTGTTCCTGGGTCTTAAGTCATGGCTTAAGGAAGAAAACTGAATATCCGTGAAACATGTTTTTAAATGTAGCCTATTATGTGCCTTTAAGTTGTGGGAAGAAATAATTTTTTCCAAAAAGTAATTAAGTTGAGGTACTTCTAAGTATCTTAAGTCTTGCCATTTATTAACAAATATTTGGCAGACTTGTATGTAAGGAATAGTTACAGTAAGTAGTATTCATTTCAATTAGAAAAACTTGTCCTTTGGCATTTTATTATATGTGATTTATGGAAAACATAACAACTTTCTCTCAGTTGATGAAGTTAATATGTCCGTGTTCAGTTGCTTAGTCATGTCTGACTCTTTTGCAGCCACATGGACTGTGGCCCAGGCTCCTCTGTCCATGGGATTTCCCAGACATGAATGGAGTGGGTTGCCATTTCCTCCTCCAGGGGATCTTCCTGACCCAGAGATGGAACCCGTGTCTTTCGTGTCTCCTGACTATATTCATTAAGAATTAATGGTTGCCTAATTTTTTCTAATTTGTTACTAAAATAGCATTTTAACCTTCATGGGTGTCTCAGTGTAAAAAGGATAGAGTGAGGATAGAAATTTTTGTTGGTATTAGCAATAGTATTAACCTATTTTTCTTTAAGGCTGAAACAAATCCAGTATTTACAGTAACTTGACTGTAACTTTTGAAATAACAGGTATGGTCAGATATGCGAAGACATGAAATGTTAAGGGAGGAGCTACGGCAGAGAAGAAAGCAGCTAGAAGCTCTGATGGCTGAACATCAGAGGAGGCAAGGTCTGGCTGAAACTGCATCTCCAGTGGCTGTTTCACTGAGAAGTGACGGATCTGAGAACCTGTGTACACCTCAGCAAAGCAGAACAGAAAAGTAAGAGAGATGTTTAAATCAGTTTAAAAAATGCCACCTGTTTACACTTGTAGGATAGACAGTCTCATTTTCCCTCTGCATCACAACATAAGTCTGCTGTTGCAGTGAGGCTTGGGTGTTAAGCATCACCTTTGTGACTCAATCCAGCTACTTTCTGTTGTAACTTCTCATAGCATCACCTTTCTCTCTTTTTAAATTTTTTTAAAAAATTACTAAGACACTTGACCAAACTGATAGAGATTTTCTTGAGGATTTTGATCTAGAAAACTGTCACTTAAGGAAAAGTTAAAAGTTGAGGGAGGTTTACCTTAGGAATGAGTCCCAGGGGATATGATTACTAGTTTAATTTATTTGAAGAATTGTTTTGTGGAAGGCAGAGTAAACATTTTGTATTACAGCAGTTGGAGAGTAATAGCCATCTCATAGTTAATTATGCCTAAATGAAGTTTTTTGGTGAGGGGTGCAGAGTTTGTTTCATAGTAGGAGGTGAAATAGCTCATCTCCAGAAGGATCTGTATTTTGTCTCTTAATTTCCAGAACAATGGCAACTTGGGGAGGTTCTACCCAGTGTGCCCTAGATGAAGAAGGAGATGAAGATGGTTATCTTTCTGAAGGAATTGTTCGGACAGACGAAGAGGAGGAAGAGGAGGAGCAAGATGCCAGTTCCAATGATAACTTTCATATGTATCCTCCAAACAGTGCAAATCGTAATTCTTACAATGTAAAGGAAACTAAAAATAGGTTAGTTTCAGTGTTTTAATTTTTTGCTTGATTTTAAAGAGTTTCCTGTCTTTCTGACACCAAGCAGTTCTTCAGTTATCTGAACCAAGTGCATATTCCACATAAAATTCCAACACTAACTACCTGGAGTTGGCTGGACTCCACAGGTTAGGAGACTCAGTCCTAAGAAGAGTGCCCTCACTTCAGATGCCACTGTAAAGTCTCCAGTCTTCAGAGCACCCGCACTTCTGTCTGACTTGGCTACAGATTTTGGGGTTTCCATAGCTTTGCTTTGCTGACAAAGGTTTGTATAGTCAAAGCTATGGTTTTTCCAGTAGTCATGTATGGATGTGAGAGTTGGACCATAAAGAAGGCTGAGTGCCAAAGAATTAACTCTTTTGAACTGTAGTGCTGGGAAGACTCTTGAGAGTCTCTTGCACAGGAAGGAGATCAAACCAGTCAATTCTGGTTTGATATTCAGGATGATAGTCAGGAAATCAGTCCTGAATATTCATTGGAAGGACTGATGCTGAAGCTCCAATACTTTGGCCATCTGATGCTAGGACCTGACTCCTTGGAAAAGACTGATGCTGGGAAAGATTGAAGGTGGGAGGAGAACGGGCTGACGGAGGATGAGATGGTTGGATGGCATCACTGACTCGATGGACATGAGTTTGAGCAAACTCAGGGAGATAGTGATGGACAGAGAAGCCTGGTGTGTGCAGTTAGGACATGACTTAGCAATTGAACAACAGCAACACCCTCTTTCATGTTCCATGATTTGCTAAAACAGCTCATAGAGCTCTGGAAAATACTTAATTTACTGATTTATGAAAGATATTACTCAGAGAAAGAGATGTGTAAAGCATGGGTGGATTGGGAAGGAGCAAAGAGCTTCTTTGTCCTCTCTGGGCACATCAGCTGCCTAGTACTTCACTGTGTTCAACCCAGAAGCTGTCCTCACCATGCTGTTTAGGAATTTTTATGGTGATTTCTTTACACGGGCAGAATTGATTAAGTCATTGATGATTAAGCTCAGTCTGCCTCCCTGGAAGTTTGGGGAATGCTGAAAGTTCCAACCCAACATCTGGTTGGTTTTTCTGGTGACCAGTCTTCATCATGAAGCTAACTAGGGTTTGCCAAAAGGAGTGCATAATGAATAACAGAAGGCAGTCATCACTCAGGAGATGGTCAGGAGTTAGGAGCTGTGTGCTGGGAACCTGGGACAAAGACCACATAGGGTGTTTATCACAAGAGTACTGTTGTCAAGATAGATTCCAGCTCGATAGGAAGGTTGATTATCTTGATCTTCTTCACTCTTGTTTTGGGGAATTAAGCAAAAATAAAAATTATAGATAGTAAAAAAGATGTGTCAGCAAAGATGTCTACTGCATTGTTATTTATAACTAAAATACATTTCATGTATAAAAAGATGGTTTAAGTAGTTGCACTTGATGGGGTGTTATGTGGCTAAGCTTAAGGGCTTGAAGAGTGGAAAAATGCTTATGATAAAGTATCCATAATACTTTTCATTTTGAAGAATACAGAATTATATGGACTCTTCTTTGTAAAACATAAGTGAAAAAAGACTGAAAAGGAATGCAAAGTGATATTGTACAAGACTAGAAATCCAGAATTTTTCTCACTCTATTTTATATACATTTTAAGTCCAGTGAACTGAAAAATGGAATATAGGTGTATGGACCAAGCAGGGTATCAAGGGTTTTTTGCCAGATTTAAAATATACATAATTACATAAAATGACAATGCTTTAAATCTTGTGTTAGGTGGAAGAACAATCGCCCTTTTTCAGCAGATGGAAATTATCGTCCTTTAGCCAAGACAAGACAACAGAATATCAGCATGCAGCGTCAGGAAAACCTTCGCTGGGTGTCCGAACTCTCTTACGTAGAAGAGAAAGAACAATGGCAAGAACAAATTAATCAGCTAAAGAAACAACTTGATTTCAGTGTCAGTATTTGTCAGACTTTAATGCAAGACCAGCAGGTAAAGTTTACTGTGCAAGTAAATTTTTTTAATCTTGTTTTTGAAGCAGAACACATTTTTCTCAAGTCATTGGTAACTGTTACGGAAAATTTTTTCTCTCCACAGACTCTGTCTTGTCTGCTGCAAACTCTTCTCACGAGTCCTTATAGTGTTATGCCCAGCAGTGTTGCATCTCCTCAAGTGCACCTTATAATGCACCAGTTGAACCAGTGCTATACACAGCTAACGTGGCAACAGAATAATGTACAGAGGTAATTTGCTCCTTAGAAGTAGTGAGAATGTATACTCAGTGCTACAACTCAGTTTTATCATTGGTTTGCAGTGTAAAAGCAAGGGTTTTACAGTTACCTTCTGGGAGAGAAGGGCTGAACCAAATTGCAATTTTGAATCTTCTCTGATTCCTGAGAGTTTTATAAGCAGTGATTTTGCCTAATGTTTCCTTTTAATTCTGTGGATCAGACTTAAATAACTATGGTTTTCAAGTTTACACTTACCTTAGGTGAAAGTGTTGTCATTATGCCTATCTCTGATAGAAATGCAAGTGTAGTTCTTGTTCCAAGGGCTAGTTTATTAAGTGTGCAGCACAAGCAAATATTTGTTCTAGTAAACATCAGAGCAGCCAGTTTGTTCCACATACTGTTTTTTGTTTTGTTTTTAATTAAATGTTATTTAACATTATAATGTTATATTTATTATTATAATAATATTATAAATATAATATAATTAAGGCTGGGTTGGAGCTTCATTGCTGTGTGGGTTTTTTCTGTAGTTGCAGTGAACTTGGGCTACTCTGTAGTTGGCACAGGCTTATTACAGTGGCCTCTCCTGTTGTGGAGCATGGGCTCTAGGGCACCCAGGCTTCAGTAGTTGCGGTTCTCAGGCTCTCAAGCACAGTAGTTGTGGCATGTGAGATCTTTGCAGACTAGGGATTGAACTCATGTCTCCTGCATTGGTAGGCGAATTCTTTACCACTGAGCCACCAGAGAACCCTGTGTTCCACATACTGTTGAATCATTTTATATATACACACACACACTTTCTGGATGTACTTGACATAGATGGTAATATAACTAACCTTTAAACTACTGACTCCTTCAACTTTTATAGGCTGAAACAAATGCTCAGTGAACTCATGCGTCAACAGAATCAGCATCCAGAAAAACCTGCAAGCAAGGAAGGAGGCAGTAGTGCATCACACCCTACTTCTCCCAGTTTATATTGTCCTTTCAACTTTCCAACTCAGCCTGTAAATCTGTTTAACCTACCGGGGTTTACTAATTTTTCGTCATTTGCACCAAGTAAGTGGCCAAAAACTTAAAGGAAAATAAGTAAATAAATGCAGAGTCCTTGAGAATAACATTTGTCTAATACATGGCTTTTCATCAGTCACTTTTGGAATGGTAGGAAATGTTGGCAAAGAAAAATATAAATTCTTTTCTACTTTAATTCTTTATAGTGAATATTTAAACTGAATACGGTTGCTAATAAAATAAGTTATGAAATGTTTGCTTAGTCTTACACCTTTGAATTACTCCACAACTGTTTATCAAGGAGAAAGAAATAACCTGTCTACTGACTGCTATACATCAGGCACTCTGTAAGATATTAGGAGAGGAGAGGTGCATAAGATAGCATCCTTCTAGAAGAGTTTTATGTCTTCGTAGGGAGATATACCTCTAGACTAAGGGTGAATGGATCAGGCTCATATTTACTTTTATTTAGTTCAGACTTTTATTCAGACTTTCTCCACCTGTCTTGTGCTATACAGTATATAAGTGGCTGGGATTCAAAGATGAGTAAAGCTGATGCTTTAAGGGATTTAAGGGTCTAGTGGAGAAGCTAAAAGTGTCAGTAAATGCTTGGTGCTTTGTCATGGGTGCTGTAGGCTTGGTGCAGGTGGGGTTGAATAGCCTGCTTTTTGCGGGGACAGGATTGTCGGCAAATCTAGAAAGGGATAGTAAAGCTTAAGAACCGATAGAACTTCTTTCCAGGGAGATTAGAAGGGAAAGGACTTTCTAATCAGTGGAACCACTTAGAGTGGCAAAGCAGGGGAACGAGTGTATCATGTAGAGAGTTTAGAGGTCATAAAGTGTGGCTGGTGTTTCGCGCCATGGCAGGAGCAGAGTAGTTCATGCGTTGGAACACAGCAGAGGCCCTTGTGCTGGGCAGAGAAGCTTGGACTTTCCATTGCTTACTAGAGGCCACTGGCAGACTTTGGGCAGAGGAATGGCATGAAATTTATATTTTAGAATGATGACACTAGTCATGGTGTTGGTTGAGATTGGAGGGACAGAGCTGAGAGTATAGATGGTGAACAAAAGGCTATTGTAGTAATAGCAGGAAAGGGATGATATAGCTTGACCTAAGGCATTGGCAGTAGTGGTAAGAAAAAGGAGTAATTTTAAAGATGTTCTGGAAGTAGAATGGTCAGTTAGATGGGTCGTGAAGAGAGAGGAGTTGAAGGTGTTTGCCAGAGAATATATGAAGAGAAAAAAGGTTGGGAGGGTTTTGTAAATATAAATATCCGTATGTCACAGTGTATTTTCTTAATGGGATTGTAAAAGTAATGGTGTTAAACAGTTGAACAAGTTTTTTAGTTCTTGAGTGTGGGTTAATACTGGCAGTAAACGCTTTTTGACTAGACTGTTTAAGTAGCAGATAATATAGGCAACTACACATACTGTTCCATTTTGACATAATAGGCCTTTTACCCATGGCAGCTCTGTTCAGAGACTGTTCATTCTTCATCATCTAGTTCAGTTTCCTGAAACTTTGTTCCCCTTCTCCCCCAAGTTGTTAGAGGCCCTTTTGCAAATACCTCTGGTGCAGCACTGTGTGTTAAAGTATGTGATTATATTTTACTTCCCAGTTAGAGTGGAAAGAACCTGAGCTTTGAAGTCATGCAGACCTGAGATCTAACTTTTGCTTTCATTTACTAGGCATTTGATCTCTAAGCCTATTTTCTCACTAGTAAAATAAATATAGTACCTATTTCACAGCATTGTTTTGAGCATTGAAAGAAGTAACACATAATGCACCTACAGTACAGTCTAATGCACCTGCAGTAGAGTCATGCTTACTTTAATAAATATCATGTATTATTTTTTCTAACTTTTAAGGAGGTAGGGGTCGATATTTATCTTTGAATCATCAATGCTGAAAACAGTAGGACTGAACTGTAAAACACTGATTAAATAAGTGAGTGATGTTGTTTAGTTGCTAAATTGTGTCCAGTTTGCAACGCCATGGATTGTAGCCCATCAGGCTCCTCTGTCCATGGGATATCCCCGGCAAGAATACTAAAGAGAGCTGCCATTTCCTTCTCTAGGGGATCTTCCTGACCCAGGGATCAAACCTTCATCTCCTGCATTAGCAGGTGGATTCTTTACAACTGAACCACCCTGTTAGTTTATTTTAATTAGTTTTTTGTTTTGGTGGATTGGAATGGCACATTTAATTAAAACTGTCTTTCAGTTTTGTTTTAAGGTTAAAGATGCTTCTGTATCTTACCATTGTTTTTATTTACTAGGTATGAATTTCAGCCCTTTATTTCCTTCTAATTTTGGAGATTTTTCTCAAAATATTTCTACACCCACTGAACAGCAGCAACCGTTAGCCCAGAACCTTCGGGGAAAACAGAATACATGGCTTTTCCAAAACCTTTTGAAAGTAGTTCTTCTATTGCAGCAGAAAAACAAAGGTACTTTATTGTAAACATAATCCATTATTTGCTTAAGCATCACTTGGTGATTATATGTATTATATGTCATTTGAAAACGTAATTAGGGAGGATGTTTGTGATTGTTTGGCTTGAGAGTGTTGAGAATGAAGCTTTGACTTCTTATCAAAGGTCTCTCAGACATACATCTGCTGCTAACACTGGTTTAAGAACAGTTCAGAGTTTTGATCAGAGTGTCCTTTGAGATTCAGTTTGAAAGGAAAAGACCTAACCTATAGAGTGTCTTTGGCCTTGATTTCGTATCTTTCTTTAAGATTATAAACAGTTCCCTGTTTATTGGTTTAGAACTGGAAACTAACATTAACTACTGGAGGATGGTTTTTATAAAGTGATGACTTGTTGTTTGATTTATAGCCCCTGATTAGAGTATGTGCCCAGGGCGTATCCAAATGTAATGTCGAGTACTATTAGATTGTAAAACAAATTTTTGCTAAGAAAGTTTTAGTGATACAAGTTATTAGTCATAGTCAGGATTTTCTTTGTTTCTCACATATTTACTATTTTTCAATGTGATATTCTTCCTAGTTATAATTTTGACTCAAATAGTGTGAAAGACTTATTGGCCCAGGTTAATCATTCTCTAAGCATTTTTATGGCTCAGTAAATAAGTTTTTTATGATTGTTTTAATCCAGAAAATGATTTTGATAGCCAGCTGGTAAAAATATTATAACTTTTTTATTGTTATTTCCTTCAGAAAAACTTAAAAGAATGAAAACTTAGAGATTTGTTGAGCCTAATACTTGTTCTTTCAGAAGTGTCTTATGATTTTGTCTTTCCTGTTCCTTTATAAATATATGTCACACTACTTTCCTTTCGGTCATGTGTTGGGGCATGTCTCAAGCTCTTAGCATTTTGATAGTTTTTAAATCATGAGCTTTTTTTTGACTTAATTAACAACAAATTCTAGAATTTGACTTCATGTTTGTCTTGAGGAATCCTGGGATAGACTGCCCTGAACTTGTTGATGCCTTTTCTTAGCTGTACTAACTACTTTTTTCTATTAAGTCTCATTTTATTCTGTGAAAGTATTCTATTGTCAGAGCCTGAGACTGTGTTTAGTGCTCAGTTGCCATTCAAAAATGATTCAAGCAATGGACATTTATTCAAAGCTTTAGCCTTCCTGTTGAAAGGTCCCTACTTCAGTATTAACTATATTTTATATGTAATTGGTAGTTAAAAAGTAAAAGATGGGTCTGGATATTACTGTTTTAAATATTTGACTACTTCAGATTAGACCTCATCTCTTGCTAAAATTTCAGCTGTTACATGGTCTCTGAATTAAATGGCTGGAGATAACAAAGAGGTCAAATGAAACATTGTAGTCTTGAGCTGGGATCAGAAAACTGTTCCTATAAAGGCCTAGCTAGTAAATATTGCTAGAGATAGAACCATTTGTCTATGCCATTTTTGTATAGAAGCATTCACAAACAGTTATGTAAACATATGAATTGCTGTGTTCCAATAACATTTGATCTATGATCAGTGAAATTTGAATTTTATATGATTTTCATGTGTCACAAGCTATTTTTCTCTTTTTTTCCCCTAACCTTTTAAGAATATAAAGATCATTCATAGCTCTCAGGCCATACAAAAACAAGCAGCAAGTTGAATTTGGCATGTAAACTGTAGGTCTGCTTGTCTTTATCTTGAGTTACTCCCTGTAGATCAGTGTCTCCCAAATTATTTTCTTAGGGACACTGTTGTCCATGTCAGGTTCTGTAATATCAGTTCTGTACATGCTGTTCACTGTATTCCCTTCTAAGACATTTATTAAAGGTCATTGGCATAGTAAAAGTTCTGAAAAGTGCCTGTTTAACTTTGTTTTGCCCATTTTTTCCCCAGAGTTAGATAACCATTGAATTCCTTTTAACATATTAAAGGATGTTTAGTAGATAAAATTTGAAAAGTGATTCTAGACTAATAGAGCAAACAAGGTTTAATGTGCAGAGAAATAAATTACTAGTTATGTGGCCAATTGTCTTCACCAAATTCTGGTTATATTTGGAGAGCTGTAGGTGACACAGATCCATGGGTGTTTCCAGCTATGGTTCTTTTTCAGTTGTTTCTGTGTTTTATTTTTTCCTTTTATGTCCCATCCTTCCTTGATTTTTCTTTCTCACTCTTTTCCATCTTGAATGTTGGATCTTTGGAACTTTTACTAGTGAAAATTGTTTAGTGAGAAAGGTCCAAAATTAAATTTTAAAGTAATTCAGTAAATTAGTCTGTGTAATGTTTTCATATTTAATGTGTATTTGGTGGGAATATTTTTATAGCCTATTAACAATTTTTATTTATCTGACTCTACTAGTACACTACAAATTAAGTATATCTGGAGTTTTCCACAGACATAGAAATGTATCATTGTAATATATAAAAACTTATTTTCATTGGTAAGGAATCAAAAACAGCCTGAAGAGGAAGTGGAGAACAGTAGGACACCATGGTTTTATGACCAAGAAGGTGAAGTAGAAAAGCCATTTCCCAAGACTGGATTTGCAGTGTCTGTAGAGAAAACGACAAATAGTAATCGCAAAAATCAACTAGATACCAGTAGGAGAAGACGCCAGTTTGATGAAGTGTCCTTAGAAAGCTTTAACAGTGTGCTTGACCCAGTAGATCCAACAACAGTAACTAAAACATTCAAGTCAAGAAAAGCATCTGCACAGGCCAGCCTGGCATCTAAAGATAAAACTCCCAAATCAAAGAGTAAGAAGAGGCATTCTACTCAACTGAAAAGCAGAGTGAAAAATATTGGTAAGTACTGAAATTTGTTGATTATTGATAAGTGTGTAACTATTGGTAACCTTACTCTCACTGTTGTAAATAATTGCAGTATGGCTAGATGTGTAGGTGCTGTTTAGACCCACTTGAACAAAGTCATGTTTTAGTTACCTTTGAGAACATTTTAAATAAAATGTATCAAGTAGGATTTAATGTTGTAGATGTTTTAAACATGACATTTATTCTTTTTAGTGCCTTCTTAAAATTTCTTGTTTCCTATGTGTGGTGGTTCCTGTGAGCTTGGAAGTTTTTACTATTCTATAGTTTAATATTACACATAACACTTTATACATGACTTCTGGCTAGTTCTGTGATGGATTCATGTAAAGAAATGTGGCCCTCTAACTACATTGCAGTCTTTGAATATCATGTAGATGCAATCACTTTTGAAATAAGTTTGCTCTTAATCCTTCAGGAATTGAACCTTGGCTAGTATTAACCCATATTTTATTGAAGCTTGTCATTGAGTATCACATTAAAGTTCTCTTTATAGTGCTCACTGCATGCCATGATTTTTGAAGGATTTACTGAAATCTACTGCTATATTAAAAATACATTTATTAGCTAAAATCTGGAACATTATAGCTAAACGATGCTCCTTCCAGTTTGCAAGGGACACTATTTGATTGTGGCCTTGAAAGGTTGTTCTGTGTTCAAGGATATAGTATTTGGTGCTTGAGAACAAAATATTCTAGGCTTATAATCAGAAAAGTTTGAAAACTGACTGCGCCCACTGACTCCCTCTCTTGGAAGCTACAATACATGTAAGTTAGTAGGAGATCCAACCAGTCCATCCTAAAGGAAATCAGTCCCGAATATTCATTGGGAAGACTGATGCTGAAGCTGAAACTCCAATACTTTGGCCACCAAATGGGAAGAGCTGACTCATTTGTAAAGACCCCAATGCTGGGAAAGATTGAGGGCAGGAGGAGAAGGGGATGACAGAGGATGAGATAGTTGGATGGCATCACTGACTCAATGGACATGGGTTTGGGTGGACTCTGGGAGTTGGTGATGGACAGGGAGGCCTGGTGTGCTGCGGTTCATGGGGTCGCAAAGAGTCGGACACAACTGAGTGACTGAACTGAAGGGTCCTAGGGCACTCTGTAGTTAAAAATACACTTGTGAACTCAGCAGCATTTATCTCAAGCATTTTTGGATAATGAAACCCTTGAAAAATCTCATGAAAACTATGAACGTGAGAAAGAATACATGTACATTTTTTTTTTTCTTTTTCCATTTCAATACTTCATGTATCCTAAAGTCCTGGACTTGTACCTGTACTCCCATGTAGAGAATATGATTTGATGGTTAAACAAGTGGATTTGAACAGGGGCAGGATTTTTCTCAGCGTACGCATTATCATCCTTGAAGTAATTTTTCAGTTGTATAAGTTTGGGAGGAGCTGGTTACTTAGCAGATTAGTTAGTGATCTGAAACCATCCAGATGAATGAAAATACGTTGTGCCTTCTCCATGGTCACTCTTGATGCCACTAGGTAACATTTGAGTAGATAGTGATCACTTAGAGAGAGACTGGGTAACTCTGAGCATCATATTGAAGTATAATACCTGCCCCAACAAAATGCTTTTTTGTCTTTTGAATAAAAGGAAAGAAACTAACATTTGTTATCTCAGCATTCTCTCTTGCAGCTAATTAATTTGTGTGTACTAGGACAGTGCTTCTTAAATGTTAACATTTCATACGGATCTCCTTGGGAATCTTGTTTAGTGTCAAGAGTTTGATTCATTCAGTCCCAGGAGGGACCTGATAGTCTTCATTTCTAACAAGCTCCCCAGGATTGTTGACCAGTATTAGAGACTCTGAACCAACATTTGGCCATGACTACCTTAACCTAGAAATCCTGGTGAATTTGTATTTTTGAAATTTCTTCAGTCTGAAGAATTATGTTTCCAGATATACAAGTCAGCTTTTTTTCTACCTTAAGGCAAAGATGGACATTCTAATCTATTTGCTCTCACATAAGTATCAAAATACTTGCCCAGAACACACACATTTGTCAAAGAGGCATTTAAGACCATCTGTCAGTTACAGTTCCCCTTTAAGGCTCACACACAAAGATAAAAGACCTAATAAGCTGGAATCAAGATTGCCGGGAGAAATATCAATAGCCTCAGATATGCAGATGACACCACCCTTATGGCAGAAAGTGAAGATGAACTAAAAAGCCTCTTGATGAAAGTGAAAGAGGAGAGTGAAAAAATTTGGCTTAAAGCTCAACAATCAGAAAACGAAGATCATGGCATTTGGTCCCATCACTTCATGGCAAATAGGTGGGGAAACAGTAGAAACAGTGTCAGACTTTATTTTGGGGGGCTCCAAAATCACTGCAGATGGTAACTGCAGCCATGAAATTAAAAGACACTTACTCCTTGGAAGAAAAGTTATGACCAACCTAGATAGCATATTGAAAAGCAGAGACATTACTTTGCCAACAAAGGTCCATCTAGTCAAGGCTATAGTTTTTCCAGTAGTCAAGTATGGATGTGAGAGTTGGACTGTGAAGAAAGCTGAGCACCGAAGAATTGATGCTTTTGAACTGTGGTGTTGGGGAGAAGACTTGAGAGTCCCTTGACTGCAAGGAGATCCGACCAGTCCATTCTGAAGGAGATCAGCCCTGGGATTTCTTTGGAAGGAATGTTGCTGAAGCTGAAACTCCAGTACTCTTGCCACCTCATGTGAAGAATTGGAAAAGACTCTGATGCTGAGAGGGATTGGAGCCAGGAGGAGAAGGGCACGACAGAGGATGAGATGGCTGGATGGCATCACGGACTCGATGGACATGAGTCTGAATGAATTCCGGGAGTTGGTGATGGGCAGGGAGGCCTGGTGTGCTGTGATTCATGGGCTTGCAAAGAACTGGACACGACTGAGCGACTGAATTAAACTGAGGAGAACCAAATTAATATATACAGAGTCAAAATAATATGTAGCAAAATCAGATGACCTAAACCCTTGCTATTTAGAATGTGAACCATGGATGGGAAGCATTTGTATCATCTGGGACCTTATTACAACTGGACCCCACCTTACACTAGCATTGCTTTTCAGTACACATGTTAGCAAGATTCCAGGTGTTTTAATATGAGTATATGCAGATTAAAGACTGAGAAGTGCTGAGCCGGACCACTAACTTATGCTGCTTTTGTTCTCTTTATGGGATAGAAATAGCCATGACTTCTTAGAAAAAAGAATGTTTACTTTGTCTTAAAGGAATTAGGTATGGAGGTCGATACAGGGAAGATTAGAAAGCATTCCAAATTGTAGTAACAATAAGAAAAGTAGTATAAAGTCAGGATGAAGCAAGGAGAGAGTTTGAGAGAACTGCAGAAAGAAATAGGATATGGCAAATAGACCAGCACAGCGGGAGTTAAGTTGCTATCTTGCAAGATAAAGGATAGACATATATACTGTCCCATATGAACTGTTAATCTGGTTTTTTGCACATGTTGACAGTCTTTCAGAGTTAGTATGCTAAATCTTCATTTAACTTTGTTTCCCATGATGGTAGTGTGCCAATGATGATAATCTTTAGAAGGTCTTTATGAAGACATGTATTATTGCATGCAAAGTATGAAATGAAATGAAAGTCACTCAGTTGTGTCTGACTCTTTGTGACCCCTTGGACTATACAGTCCATGGAATTCTCCAAGCCAGAATACTGGAGTGGGTAGCCTTTCCCTTCTTGAGGAGATCTTCCCAACCCAGGGATTGAACCCAGGTTTCCCACATTGCAGGCGGATTCTTTACTATCAAAGTAAGATTTTAGAAATTATGTGCTAATCATTTTTCAAACTTCAGTTCAAATTCAGATTTTATGAGTTTAGCATGATTTCTTAGCATTGCTGGATTACTTGAGTTATCAGACCTATAACTTGGTTATCAGACCCATAATTTGGCTCTATCTACCAGGCCTGTTTCCTCTTTTGATGTTATTAGAGGAGTAGAAGCACATGGTTGAGACGGTCCTCATTCTTTTGGGAAATTGGTTGGGACTGTTTGTGTAGTGACTTTGGGGTTCTACCCAGCCCCGAATCTTTCCATTTCTTCACCCACTCTTTGTGCTCGCTGATGAAGACTGAGTTTAAATAAATGTCCAGCATCAGGCAAGGCAAATCCTGACGGATGTGGCCCTCTTTAGATCCAGAGAGTTTATTACTCACAAAGTCAGAAAGGAAGGGTGGCCAAAAGTACCCGCTCCCCTTGTTCCTTATCCCACCACAAGGGCGACACCGAGACAGCAGTTGCATCCTGCCTGGTGGGACACCCTGAGACTTCTAAGCCAGTGCTGTGCTGTGGCTGAGCTGCAGTGCAGAATGGAGGTGTGCCCTCAGTGGTGTGAGCCAAACTTGATCTCATATTTTATCAGAGCCCAGGAGGAGGTGAGAAATCCTTTCATGAAACCTTTCAGGGGAGTGAGAGGGAGGTTCCTGTGTTCCCTTCTCCCAAGACTTAGATTCACTGATGATTCAGTCCTTCCCTTCATTGATGATTCAGTCCTTCTCTGTGGGTACTTGGAAGGTCTCCAGGAGGCCATGGCCAGCTGTTTCCCTATAATGGCGACTCAGCTGGCTGTGTCAGCCACTTGTGCTGAGGAAAACAGAAAGGAGGAAAGGGAAGGAATGATGAAGTGAGATAGGAAATAACCCCCTAATAAGAGTAAGGAACATCATAGTTGTTATTGCTGTTGTTATATCAGCTGGCCTGGTGAGTGTCACTTTGAAGTATTACTAACTTTAATTAAATCTCCTGCTTTCCTGGAGAATTACTATTAAAGTGCTCCAAAGAGAAATTAATCAGCAGTAGTACCCTAATTTTGGAAATCTAGCCCTTGATATTTTAAATCTGAGACTCATGTAAAACGATGGCGCCCCCCCAACCCATTTTGTTAACATCTTAAAAATTACAGCATGTTTCTCTCAACAATTTCAGCTCTTTTGGAGGATGACTGAATTGTTTTTTTTTTTTAACTGTTAGGGAATTAACTGCTCCCTAAAGAGAATTTTGTGTATGCTACATAATACATATTTTAAGTTTGATTAGAGTTCATTCAGTACTTTTCACATGATTCAGTAACAACAGTCAGAAACTTAATTTCATTTATATAAATATTCTTATTAGAATGTGTGCTTAGTCAGTCATGTTTGACTGTTTGTGACCCTATGGACTGTAGCCCATGAGGCTCCTCTTGTCTGTGGGATTCTCTAGGCAAGGATACTGGAGTGGGTTGCCATGGCCTCCTCCAGATGATATTCCTGACCCAGGGATCAAACCCATGTCTCCTGCATTGGTAGGTGGATTCTTTACCACTTGCACCGCTGGGGAAGCTTTTCTTACTAGAATAGAATACTTTATTTTCTTTGACCTGTGTTTGCTGTTAATTAAATGAGCAATAGTACTACCATTCATATTATTTTACCTGTTACTTTTGGCAAGCATACCTTTTATTGCTGTTTTGTGAAATAGTCCATAGTAACCAAGAGAGCTCTTTTTCTAATAAGCTTCATGCAAAATGAATTAGGGTGGCTTGAGAATCTGGGAGACCAACAAAGAAATCAGGAACCATGTATGAGATGATAAAGTCCTAAGCTGAAAGATGGTTTTAGAGAAAGAAAGGGAAGTTGAATCCAGATAGGATACCACAGAAAATAAACTGACAGTATCTTGGGAACTTATTTATTACTAATAGCAGCTATTGTGATCTGGAGGTAGAAGCAGCAGGCTTTAGGATCTGCTGGCTCTTGGAGAGAGTGTCTGGAGCAAAAGTCAGAGATCTGTGGTTCTTGGAGAAAACTTGATTGGAGGAAATTCACGCAACCCCTTCTGTGAGAAGGGTACCTCGTTTCCTTCCAAGAATAGCAGTCTTTTGCCACTTCAAGGTACTAATGGGAAAGAGTGTCATTGGAAAAGGAGGTGGCATCCTGCCTACCCTGAACATGGTAGAGCGTATACCTTTGCAGCTGATGAGACTGAGGAATCGAGAGACTTCCTTTTATTGTCTTGATGTGAGACTGACAGCTTACTGGACAGAACATTGCCTCAGTGTAGTCATGAGACTTCCAGGCACAATCATTGTGCTGCCAATAACGCTCCCCAGCAGTTGGGTCCAGCCCTAAGGGTAGATGATAGTCATGACTAACCTAGTGACTGTAACAGTGCACATAGGAGGGAGCAGCAGTCAGAGAGAAGACATAGAAGCTGACCACGGGAACAGGCAAAGTCTAGTAAAAACAGAACTGTTGCAGGAAATACTCACTTGAGTGAAGTCAGAATACTTAAGCAGGCAGAATTATGTTTAAAAAGCAGGCTGAATTATAGATTCTTTAGAACTAGAAAAAATGATCTTCACATTTAATGTCTAGATTATTTGGAAAAGAGGATGCATGCTGTTAAGTTCCAAATTACTGGCCTAGAAAATTAAAGGGAAGAACTGTGTCACTGCACAGAGCAGAAAGTGCCACGCCATGTTTAGTTGCTCAGTCGTGTCTCTGTGACACCATGGACTGTAGCCTATCAAGTCCTCTCTCTGTCCGTGGGGTTTCTCCAGGCAGGAATACTGGAGTGGGTTGCATGACTTACTCCAGGGATCTTCCCAACCCAGGGAGTGAACCCACATCTCCTGCATTGCAGGTGGATTCTTTACCATTGGGGCCACCAAGGAAGCCAGAAAGTCCTAAGAAATAAAGAGGGAAATGATTAGAGGTATAAAGACAAATCTTGGGAGCTGATAACACAAGGAGTTCTAAAGAATGAAAAAAATAGATGGGAAGGCAATTATTAAATAATAAAAGAGTATCTTTAATGAAGGAAGACTTAAGATTGCAGATCAAAATAGTTGACCATTGTCTGGCCAGGAGACACAGAATGTACATACCCTCAAAGAGTCCTCTTCTCTGACAAAGAGCTCATCTTCACCTGTCAAGATGAAAAGAAAATGTTGGCATATCCTATCTTTATAGAAACAACATGAATGAGATAGAGACCTGTGAAAAGGAGAGGTTAACAGTCAGTAAAGAAAGCAGTAGTTTAATCTCAGTAGTTAATATAAATTCAGAAGTAAAATATTAGCAGATTTAACTTGCCAGTCTCTCAAAAGAATATTAGTATTTCAAAATGTAATCATGGTTTATTAGGAAATCTGTCAGCATAGTTTACTGTATCAAATACATTACAGGACAAACCATGTAGTCATAGTGGTAGATTAGATAAAATTTTACATCATTCCTAATGAAAATACACCTAAAAAGGGAGGCAGTTATTTAAGTATAATAAAAGCTGTTAGCTGATGCCAGTTTCAAGCACTTAATGAAAATACTCCAGAGATAGAAATTAACTGAGATTCCCTCTCTGCCACCATCATTATTAAGCATTTAAAAAAAAAATAATCTTCACTAGATTAAATGATTGGAATAATGTTTGAAAAGGAGGGAAACAGATTTTTTATTTTTTTCTAAGCTAGCCCAAGAGACACTGGAAAATAGCTACCTAAGTTAACTTAAGTAATTGTGAAATAAGGTTATAAAAGGTTGTTGTTGAATTACGACGCTGAGATTCTTGGCCCCCGGAGGAGAAGAATTCAATCTGGGGCCAGAGACAAGGCTTGATCGCTCAGAGCTTTTGTGTAACAAAGTTTTATTAAAGTATAAAGGAGATAGAGAAAGCTTCTGATATAGGCATCAGAAGGGGGCAGAAAGAGTACCCCCCTGCTAATCTTCAGCTGGATGTTATATAGTCACCAGAAGTCTGTTAATGAAAGAAAGGAATGTCTCAAAACTTAGAATGGCACCAGGCCCCTCACCCATAAGATGTATTTTGGGATAAAATTGGCTCCAAATGGTTTATATTGGGCCATAAAAGGATTAACTTGAATCTTGAAGAGGGGCAGAGCACCATACAACTAGTGTCATTTACATAGATTAGAGGAACAATATCGGAGTATAACATACTGGTTTATCAAGTAGGTTCTGAGCCCAAAAGGCAGTTTTGGGTAAATGCATAGTACATTAGCATAGCTTAAGATAAACATTTCCATAAGAAAAAGGCACTGGTTAACTTCAGGTGAAACCAAGTGTCTTGGCAACACAGAATTTTAAGAGAAACCTCCTTTTAAATTTGTATAGAGAAGGAAAAAAGTATAGAGAGGGAAAAAAATACCGCTAGTTTGTTTCCTTTTGCTGATTAAGAGAGAGAAAATGTCTGACACTTGCAGGCTATTTTCTCCATTTGGAGACCACTGGCCTTCTTGCCTGTTACCTCTCAGTTATAAAGTAAGTGTATAAATATTTTTCTTTATCATAGTATTAATAATACCCAGTAGAAATGGAAGTGGTGGGGAGTATTTTCTTCATAGTAGTATCCAGAGCTACTGGGACAAAAAGTCCTAAGGAATAAATTTGGCAAGAAATGTACTAGATCTATAGAAAAACTTTGAAGAACATGAAATAAGATTGAGCAAATATAATTGTGTTCTTAAGTTAGAATGTGTAAAATTCATGTCAGTTCTCTGCAAATTAATACATACTTAAGTGAGATTCCATTTTGAGTCTCCATGCATTGGTTTTTAAACCGGGGCAAAAGATTTCAAAGCTTATATGGAAGGACAGATGTCCAAAATTAGCTAAGAAAAGAAGTTAGGTAGGACTTGCCTTACCTGATGTTTAAACATACTGTGAAACTTCTGTGGCATTGGAATAAATAAAGCAGATGGAATGTCCAGAAATAAAACCCAACAAATAAGGAGATTTAATGTATTGACCAAGCTTGCATTTTAATTCAGTGGGAAAAGTATAGGTATAATCAATCAGCTATTCATGTGGAACAAAATTAAGTTGAATTTCTACCTTGTGCTAGATACCAAAAAGAAAATGTAAAAAAGATTAACAACAAAGCTTGGAAAACTTAATAGAATATATATATAACCTATGGTTGGGGTAGCACTTTCCTTATAGCTCAGTCGGTAAAGAATCTGCCTGCAGTGAAAGAGACCGGGTTTAATTCCTGGATTGGGAAGATCCTCTGGAGAAGGAAATGGCAACCCATTTCCAGTGTCTCGCCTGGAGAATCCCATGGACAGAGAAGCCTGGCAGGCTACAGTCCATGGGATCATGAGAGCTGGACACGACTTAGCGACTAAACCACCACCATGGTTGGGAAAGAATTTTTAGACCAAGTCATATTATTTATAAAAGGTATATAAAAGCAGACGTTTGATTATTTAATGCCCCTTATTCTTCTGTCTATTATGGACATATATAGACTAGATATGATTCTTACATTTACTAATATTGAAAAATTGTTAACTTGGAGTCTAGTAGAGAATTTGGGTTATATGAGGTCTACCATGAAGTTTGAGTTGGGGATATATTCACTGAGGTGAATATCAAAGGACAGTGAAGTGTTAGAATTTATTATTGTTACCCCATGCCTCCAAAGATTGTTACAAAGGTATTTCCAAGACATTTTCTTTACTGTTTTGATTTCTTCTTAAACAAAGCCCTCACAACATTATAAATTGAGTTACTCGTACTATTTCACTATGGAAATCAATTTCCCTTTCAGGTTGAGTTAGTTGCAACTGATAACAGTTGTCAATTTTTTTTACTCGAGGGTATGAAAGTGCCAGTGTGTCTAGCACATGTGAACCTTGCAAAAGTAGAAACAGACATTCAGCCCAGACTGAAGAGCCTGTTCAAGCAAAAGTTCTCAGCAGCAAGAATCATGAGCAGCTGGAAAAAGTAATAAGATGTAGTAGGTCTACAGAAATATCTTCAGGTATGTTCTGTTTTGGTTTGTTTTCATTTAAGGACTTATTCATCCTAGATTTGAAAAGCTATATTAAAACTAGCTGAAAATTGATCTATTGCACGTTCCTATCATGTATAAGTTGTTATAGTAGAGTTTAAGTTCACAATTCTTGATACCAAAAATGTAAACTGGAAATATTAACATATTTTATTGTTACTGTGGTACTGTCTTTGATGCATTTTGATAAAACTCTGAATAAACAAATTAGTTGACATTAATTTGCTTCTCCTAATTTGATAATATTATTCTGAATATGAATATTATCATATAAAAATCTTAACCGTTCCCCTGCTTAAGATCTTTGGTCTTCAACCATGCCTACAGGAGAATGTCCTGTTGTCTTAATGCAACATATCTGGCCGGCAGAGATTTGATTCCTTCCTGCCTGCCTCTCCAGACTCCTTTCTCATACCCTCTGCCTTGAACTTGACTCTCTCAGTGGCACTGAACTGACATTTTTTCATATTCACCGCAAGAGTCGTTTCACCTTGACAGTTGCCTTTGTTGCCTCAAGTCCTTTTCTTTGTAAGCCCTTTTCTCTGCTGGCTCTTAAAATAAAATCTTAATTCTGTAATTATATCCATGTCCAAGCAGGGATAGGTTCCCTTTCCTTTTTGTTTTTCTGTCAAAACCTGTGTAAACCTCTTTTGTTGCCTGTATTACATTATACAGTATTCACCTGTTTAGTGTCTGTATTCCTTTTTTGAGTCCCTTGGCAATAGATAATATTTTTCCATATTTGTATCTTAAATGTTAGCGTGGTACCTGACGCTGACCTGACACATGGTAGGCACTCAGTGAGTGTTTATTGAATGAATGGAGTTATATATTTGCTACCATTTAGGTTTAAATACATACTAGTACTTTCCTGATTTATAAAGAATAAGTACATCTCAAAGAAATGTGGAGAAAGTCAGTAAATATGGACTCTTAAATTTTCAGTTGTCCTTAAGACCTTTCATGAAAATGATAATACCAGCTACCATTTATATTATGCTTTACTGTTTACAAATTAAATTACTCATGTCATTTGAACTTCATAATCCTATGAATTTATTTTCATTTTGTAGATGAGGAAACATTATCACAGGGGGTACCTATTTTTTCTTAGTCCTCATAAAGGACCGGTAATATAAACTGGTCTGGTTTAACTGGTTCTTGGGAAAAAAGTCATGCCTTTAACTCAGTAATTGTACTTGTAGGCATGCATCCTAAAGGAAACAAAAGTGAAAGAAGAAATTGGGATTTAGGTGTTGACTAAACATTGTGATTCCAACTATTTTAAACAAAAATCTGGATGAAAAAAGAAAGTGTAAGAACAAAGTATTAATAATGGTTTTATTATTTTTAAACTCCTCTATATTTTCTAAAACTTATAATGAGTATTTATTTTTCATATTTTGAAATGACTTCTTCAAGGTCATATTGCTAGCAAACGGTAGAGCTGAAGTTTCAATCCTAGTCTCCTCTTAAGTCTAGGATCCTTTTGTCAAATATATAATTCTGTTGTTCTGACCCCAGCATTTCATTGAAATTTTGTAGTTTCCATCTCCTTTCACTATCTTTATAAAATAGTGATGTTGTCAAATAATAAATAGTTAGGTGAAGGTTGGGGAAGGACACTAAATTGATAGGCTTGATAAATTAGTTATCATTACCTAAATAGTTGGTCATAGTACTTCAGATCTTATTACTATTGCTTAGAAACCATCAAATTTTGATGAACTAAAAAAAGTTTGAATAATATAAATATTCCTTTTTTGTAGAAGACTTAATTTTAGTTTTAACCATTACCCTAAAGTTCTTTATAGCGTGTAATAGTAGTCTTTGTTACATGATCATTTGATTGTAATATCTAAGGCTGCTAGTATTGAACTGTATACGGTTCAATACAGTCCTCTTGTCCCTCGAGGATTGTGGGAAGTTCCCTTGATGTGTATGCTTCTAAGAGTGAATGATGAAAGTTTTATATATGAGAGTCATATCAGTCATATCAACACAAGCTTATAGCAGATCATTTGATATTTTCCCCAAAGAGATTATTTTTAAATAGAGCATAAACCATACCTTGTGACAACATTTCAGTTCAGGCAAACGATTTTAAAGAAATTTGCTTATTTCTTTTTTTTTTTTCCTTCATTTATTCATATTATAGACCCTGTCTTTACTATTCATAGACATTTTATGTTCATCCTTATGTCTGCCCTTTCCTACAGCACATGCTAGGAGAATACTACAGCAGTCTAACAGAAATGCATGCAATGAAGCGCCAGGTAACAATCTGCTTAGTTCTGGTGTCCGCTTTTTGTTAATTTTTACCATTGGTCCTAAAAATCCTTAGTTTTATTGTTCTGATTATTTTTTAGATTTAGTTTAGTGTATATATGTTATTTGGCTGGTAAAAGTGAAAGAGAATTCATACCCATTAAATTCTGAAGCTTTTCATTTATAATTCTTAATTGGTAAAATTGCCTGCTTTTTTCTTACTTTCATTTTCTATTAGTGTGTGTAACATAACCAACACATTCATGTAGGTAATAGAAAACATTTTTGTAATTTAGTATTTTATTTGAACTTATTTATTTTGTATTCTTTAAATGCTTATGAGATTTAATATTTTTGGAAACAAAAATATAGTTGTTTTTATTCTTAG
>SJYC01038135.1:0-20590 GCA_006408675.1 Madoqua kirkii
TTTTTAAAAGTAAAGGTATGATTGTATACCTTTAAGTGTGATAACTCTTTGTTTATAAATAAATACTAGATTTTGGGTAACTGAAAAGTTCATTTGGGTCACTGCTTGCTTCAGCTTATACTGAGTGTCAGTAAGACACTGTAGTAAAATTGTACCTACTTTGTTACATTTACAAATTCAGTTTTTCATCAGTACAGCAGGATAGTAGAGATTTGAGAATCAGTAGATCTAACTAGATAAACCTTAAAGTAGTAGGTCTCTTGGCAGCATTTAGTTTGTTCTCAACATTAACAAAATAAATTTCCTTTTCTGTAAAAAAGTTCTTATTAGCAAAAAAAGAAAATGATTTGCAATTCACTTACTTTATTCAAGTGCTGAAAGATTTCCACTGATTATTCCTATGAAACATGTAAAATTTTCCAGATATTTTTCACTGAGAAATAACTTTGGTCTAAGTAATGCTAGATAGTTATTTCTCTAGTAAGCAGTATGTATCTTGAGATTTTTAGAATTATCTTTATCCTGGTAATAAGATTCTTTTTTACTTTAAAACCTCTGCGATAGAATTGTGTTCTGATTTTTAAGTAGTTTAACATTGAGAGTAATGATGCAAGTTAATAGAAATAGTCAGGAATATATTTCACCAATATTAACTTTCTGATCTTTAATATCTTCCAGAAACCGGGAGTGATTTTTCCATGTTCGAAGCTTTGCGGGAACCATTTATTCTGAAGTAGCTACATTGATTTCTCAAAATGAATCTCGTCCACATTTTCTTATTGAACTCTTCCATGAGCTTCAGCTACTTAATACAGACTATTTGAGACAGAGGGCTTTATATGCATTGCAGGTATCTTGTACCTAACATTCTCTTTCCTCTGCCTTCTAGTACTGCCAATTTTCTGAATTCTGTCTGTTTACTTTCTTACATTGAAGTATGTCCTTGTTCCATAAGTATTTCAATCTGTTTCTTTATGTATTTCCATGCCATTTAAATAATCTTCTTATATAGCTTAAGTGGCTTTAGATAAAAGTCTTTTTCTGACAGTTTTTCATTGTATTGTCCTGTTATATCTTCCTCATAGTTAATCTTTGAAGTTGGGAGGATTGCCTTTGTTCTGCTGTCTGCTTCTACTTTTAATTTTGTGATTAAACACAAATGTTTTTCATAAATAGCAATCTTCTCTCCTTATTTTAGGACATAGTATCAAGGCATATTTCTGAGAACCATGAAAAAGAAGGAGAAAATATAAAGTCAGTGAATTCTGGTACTTGGATAGCATCCAACTCAGAACTTACTCCCAGTGAAAGCCTTGCTACTACTGATGATGTAAGCTGCTAATGAATAATGAAATGTAGACATAATTTCAATATGCAGCGAACAAAAGTTAAGTAGTTTGTTAATAAACTGTGATTATACCCTATGTATTTAGTTTTTAGCTTTTTTCAAAAGTTAAGTGTAATGTATTGCTTAATTTTGAGGTGAGGTATAAAATTCAGTCAGGATTGACAGCAGTCAAACACCAAAAGTTATATAGAAATGATAGCTTATAAGGTCTAAAATAACTGTATTTATATCTTCTTTGTCCAACATAGGAGTTGAGTCATAATGGCTTAGTTAGTAAAGAATCTGCCTGCAATGTAGGAGACCCTGGTTCGATTCCTGGGTCAGAAAGATGCACTGGAGAAGGGACAGGCTACCCACTCCAGTATTTTTGGGCTTCCCTTGTGGCTCAGCTGGTAAAGAATCTACCTGAAATGTGGGAGACCTGGGTTCAGTTCCTGGGTTGGGAAGATCCCGTGTAGAAGGAAAGGCTACCCACTCCAGTATTCTGGCCTAGAGAATTTCATGCACTTTATAGTCCATGGGGTCATAAAAGAGTCAGACATGACTAAGCAGCTTTCACTCACTCACTCACACATTTAGTAAAAATTTCTGTGTTCATTCGAGACATTTGAGTAATCATACAGCAGTTAGATCACAGAACCCTTGAGTAAATACAAGATAAATTGTGTTCTTGGGTTAGAAGAGAAGCTATACAAAAAAAGCCTAGAAGAAAATGTAATTTAAGGTATTAAAACTGTTGAAGAAAATTTTGAGTAAAGTAAAAAAGGGCCTGGAAATGGAAGAGTGATGAGGGAAGTATATATTTTCAATAAACTATATTCTCCAAATAGCACCCAGTTTGCACATAGTGAATTGAATGAATGTATGCCAACTGCTAAGAGACTGAGGAGGTAATGAGCTCAGTATTTGGAAATCACCTGTTTAAAGGTTCGGACCCTGATTCTATTTTAAAAGATTGTATGTATGTCGTCCTGGGATAGCAAGTATGTTCTTTCTTATACCACCTTCAGCACCTGGATATTCATGGATCAGAGTACCATAATTGATTAGCAAATGTCTGCTATGATTATGGAGTTGGAAGCATATTATTGTATTTCTTCCCATGGTTTATATGATAACATAAGCTTTTTTCCTGAGAAGATAGTGTTTTCTCCAGAGATGATCATCTTTTCTTCATGTATAGTAATTTCCTTACAGTTATTGAGGACTTCTAAATTTTTGCTCTATTTTTGCTCTTGTGTTTAAAATGATACTTCCCCAAGTCATCTTTTCTGCTTAAAATTTTTCTTCACCAGGCTCCAGCCCTTAAACTACTACATAAACCTGTGTACAAAAAGTACATGGTTTTGATTGACTTTATTTCAAATATAAGTTAATGTAACAGATTGGTACTTGGAGTTAATTGTTACTGTAACCAGTTGAAAATTGTGTTCTCTTTTTTGGTGGGAAATGAAGTGTTCTAGCTGTATACAAAAACATAGGAGGTACTAGCTTATATTAAATTTATTAGCCTTGAAATGACTGAGAGAGCATAAAGAATATCTTTTTTGAAAAATCTTTTTTAGTAATTTTATATCCTTAATTCTAGTGTCTTTCTTTTTATCCAAATTTCATATAGGCAACATTACTTCCAATTATTTTAAAGGGTTTGAGCCCATTTTTTTGCACCATCAACGATAAATTTGGAAAATTGAGCTACAACTTATGATATAATTAACCTGACAAGCTTTTACAGTTAAATAAGATTTAAAGATGCAGTAATACTTTGTAAGTAGGTGTCTTAGTTTAGGCTGGTTCAGTAAAATACTGTAGACTGGATGGTTTAAACGACAGAGATTTATTCTCATGATTCTGAAGGCTAGGAAGTCCTGAGACTGTTGGACCGGCAGACTCGGGTCTTAGTGAGGACCCTCTTCCTGGCTTGCAGATGGCCACCTTCTCCCTGTATCCTTGTGCAGGGAGAGAAAGCTCTAATGTCTCTTCCTTGTCTTAAAAGGGTCATCAAGCGGATTCTACCCTGGTGACTTCATCTAAACCTGATTACCTCTCAGCCACCCTACCTCCTAATATCTCCACATTGGGAGTTAAACTTCAATATATAAATTTTGTGGGGGACACAAAAATTCATTCCATTACCATAGGAACTTGGCACAAAAAACTATACTTAGAATTACTTTTAAAAAATAAATCAGTTCTTTAATTTTTATCTAAAACTTGAATTCTTCATATCTGTCATCATCTTCCCTTTATTAATATCATTTAGTCAGAGCAGCACTTGCACAACGTCCAGTGTTCATAGCCACAGATCCAGGGCAGTGCTAGCCACTAGGATGTTCTCCAGTGATGAAATGTCTTATAATCTGCATTGCCTAGTACAGTATCTTTAGCACATGTGGCTTTCGAGCACTAATGAGGCTACTGGGATTGAGGAACTAAATTTTAAGTGTTGTTTAACTAGCTGCATGGCTAATGGTTACCATATTGGGTGGATATAGAGCCTCATTCTCCATGTTACTAAGCCAGGATCCTTGGAGTTCCATTTATGGAGGTTTTCAGATAGCTTTTAAGGCATGTAAACATTTCCATGCCATGAAAGGGAGAACTGAAGTAGTCATCTGGAGATTATAAATTAAGGAGGATGAAGAACTGAGGTTTAGGAAGAGGAAGAAACAGTTTCCATCATTGACTCCAGGTGCTGTAAAATGGCAAAGGTGCATCGACCTTTGGGTCTTGCTTGAAGGGGTAACAAAGTGTTTCCGTTTCTTAAAACGTGTTCCCTTATGCCAGAATTTCCTTTTATCAGGGACAGACCTTTAATTTCATAATTTAAGAGTAACTTTAAAAGATCAATAACTTGGAAAGAAGATAATTGTGAAATAGTTGCAGTCAAAATATAATTGAGACTCCCTCCTATTCATACTGTACACAAAAATAAATTTGAAACTACTTTATAGTACTAGAAGGAACTTCTCTGGTGGCTCAGTGGTAAAGAATCCACCTTCCAATGCAGGAGACATGGGTTCGATTGCTGGGTCAGGAAATGGCAACCCACTCCAGTATTCTTGCCTGGGAAATTCCATGGATAGAGGAGCCTGGCAGGCTACAGTCCATGGGGTCTCAAAAGACTCAGACACAACTTAGTCACTAAACAACAAGAGTACTGGAAAAGTTAAAACTATAAAACTTATAAAAGAAAAAAACTATGATTTTGACATGAGAGAGATTTTGTGGGACACAGCACTAAATATGAAAGGAAAAAAATAAACTGGACTTCATCAAAATAAAATCCTTCTGCTTTTCAAAAGATACCATTAGGAGATAACAGTCTTGATACATATATCTGGCAGATGACTGTATAAAAAGCCTAACTATAGAAAGGACTTCTGCAACTTAATTGTAAGAAATCAACTCAAGGGACCCCCTGGCAGTCCAGTGGTTATGGCTTCGTGCTTCCAGTGCAGGAGACCTGGGTTCAGTCCCCGGTTGGGGAACAAGGATTCCATACGCCATGGGGTGCATCCAGAAAAACAAAATCAGCTCATAAAAATGGGCAAGAGATTTGAACATGTGCTTCACAAAAGAAGATATACAAATGGCCAGTGTCCAAATTAAAACCACATGAGATTCTACCTCACACCTGCTAGAAAAGCTGACATCTAAAAGATGGCAATAGAAAGTATTGGTGTGAACTTGAAACAGTTGGAACTTTCATACGGCTTGTAGGATTGTAAAAATTTTAACAACCACTTTGGAAGGCAGTTGGGCAGTTCTTGTAAAGTTAAACATAAACTTGCCATGTGACCCGGCAATTTCTCTTCTAGGTATTCATCCTAGAGAAATGAAAACGTGTCCACAAATACTTGTACACTAATGTTAATAGCATCTTTAATCATGGTAGCCTCAAACTGGAAACATCAATAGATAAATGGATAAACAAACAGTGGTATATCCATATAATGGAATACTATTTCAGCCATTAAGAAATAATGAACTTCTGAAACACAACAACATGGATTAATTTCAGAAACACTGAGTGAAAGAAGCAAGACACTGAAGAGTATATACTGAGTGGTTCCATTTATATAAGGTTCTATTAACAGCAAAACTAATCTCTGGTGATAGAAATTATGTGAGTGGGAAGTAGAGGATACAAAGGAACTCTCTGGGCTGATGGAAATGGTTTTATCTTTAGGAAAGATGGTTGCCTCACTGCATATATTTTTCAAAACTCATCAAACTGTACACTTAATGGGTGCATTGTTATATGTAAATTATATTTCAATAAAAATTTTTAAAAATATAAGTGGTGCCATCAGTGTTTTTCTTCTGATATGAGACAGCCAGATATCATAATATAAAGTATTAGATATTATTAGAGTTTGAAGATAGAATTTCCCCAAGGGTGTAGAAGTAATGTTACCTTTTTGAAGTTAGAATGTAATTAGTAGCTAGCACTATGTATTTTCACCTCCATAATGACAAAGTGTTCTGCAAGGTTACTTAATATTTTAATATTCTCTGTGACTCTGTATTCAGCCATTTATAGCTTTCATTATATCACAGTCTTAAGTGTTTTATGCAAATAGTTTCTATGTTAAATTTTTAATATTAATCCATAAAATTTTAAAGCAATACTAGTAACTTTTATTTGTTTTTTTAAACTACAACTTAGGAAACTTTTGAGAAGAATTTGAGAGAGAAACACATAAAATAAGTGAGCAAAATGATGCTGATAATGCTAGTGTATCTTCAACTTGTGAGCCTTTTGCAACAGATGTTCTGGGTAAGCAGAATTTTTTGTAATCTTAGAACATGACTTTAATAAAGTCTTTGAATTACATTGATAAGGAAAGAAAAGTTTAGAAAGGGAAGGTTGGTAGAAAGAATGTGAACTTAAAACGCTACCCATCCATCAGTCTAAATTCAGCCATCTCTTGACTGTTAACTCTTTGGCTTTGGGCCAATCATCTCACCTTTCTGACTTGCTGCATATACATAGGAAATGAGGTCTTATTTACTATGCTGTGTTCTTGTGGAAAATAAGCAGTTTTCTAGCATACCTAATAGAAGTTCAGAGGAAAGTCATCCCTTGTCAGTTCTGTGAGAAGAGACTCTGACTGCTTAGTTGCCAGAACAATGATATACCATGTATATTAGGCAATTAATGTTTAATAAATGAATGAAATAATTTTTTTACTGAATGTTGGATTTCAAAATAAAAATCATCTAACTCAAAAAAAAGAAAAGGTCATCCTCTAAGATCTTCTACTTAATCAGTAAGAATTTATAGGTAGCATTGCCTCATCCAGTTACATCTTCAGTAAAAATGTGAACTTTGTAATTTGCAGTAAGAACTGAAATTTCTTAGCATATATAATCTATCATTGAAAACCCAGGCAACTTTAAGGCATGGCATATTGTATTTTTTCCAACATATTTTTTCCATCAGTAGTAAAACAAAAGCTTAGAGGGTCTCATAGATCAGAGAAAAAAAAGCCCCAAGTCCTAAATTTGGAAAGAAAATTAGAGAAAAGAAAGATATCTAAGTAGCTGATTCATTTTCCAGGCTGTAGCATATCAAAATGTCCCCAAGTATTCACTCATTCAGACTTCTAGGACACTTAGTTGTTAAAATAATGTCCTGTAATTCTGGTTTTTGTTTATATGATGAAAACAAGATTTAGATGATTTTTAAAGTCTTTTCCATGACAAAAGAAAAGAGTCAAGCCTTGCTGTATTGTTAGGTACCTATCTTTCAGTAAGCAATAAGTTTTCCTTTTGCCTTACTAAGTATTAATATGAGGTCTCTAAACCCTCTAACCCTCTAAACCCTCTCTAAGCTCTTAGCTGTCTCTAGGAGCTCCCATCTATTAAATATTAATACCTATTAAGTATTAATAGGGAGGGATTGGGGGCAGGAGGAGAAGGGGATGACCGAGGATGAGATGGCTGGATGGCATCATGGACTCGATGGACGTGAGTCTGAGTGAACTCCGAGAGATGGTGATGAACAGGGAGGCCTGGCGTGCTGCGATTCATGGGGTCGCAAAGAGTCGGACATGACTGAGCGACTGAACTTGACCTATTAAGTCTGTACTGAGCTCATGTCATTATAGAGAAAAGGCACTTTATAGCCAGCCTTCTCCCCCAATTTTACCTACTTTCTCAGTTCTCAAGCGATTCTGAATTGTACCTGTTTAGTTTCATTAGTTGATTGTTTATTTACAGTTCTTCAACATTAGCTTTGTCTGAAGTGAGCAAAAGAGAATTTGGAAATCTCATTCTTAGGTCTTGTCTTTACCTTAATTGCTTGTATTAGGTTCTGTTATTACATCAGAATTTGCATGGTATTTTGAAATTATTTTTAGTTGTACTATTTATGTGAAATAACATATGGACTTGAGAGTCTCAGACCTGTGTTCCAATTCTTGATTATGTATTTAACTGGCTGTGAAACCTTGGGCAGTTGCTTAAGATCTGTGAAAATGAGGGTACTATCATCTACTATATAGGGTTATTTTAAGGATTAAGTACATGTGATAATACATGCCAAGTACCCAAATAGTACAGTACATGTGGTAATATATGTCAGGTACCCAAATAGTACAGTATCTGAAACTTGTTAAGTTAGTTTTTCTTCCGTATATTCAGACATTATATTTTTATTAGTAAATTTTATAGGATATATGAAAAAAGTTTGCCTTTATATCTTCTAGAAATAATTCTGTTCTGTACACAGGTGATACTGTGATTCACTTAGATCAGGCATTAGCCAGAATGAGAGACTATACACATATGAAGATGGAGGCTGGAAGTAGTGCAGACGTCAGGTGTACCTGCAGGATCATTGAGGATGACGATGGTGCTGCTGACACAACCACGATTAGTAATAATTTAGAAGGTGTGTTCTTGAATTGACTAAAAATCCATATATAAAGAACTATGAGCCCCACCTGATGTATAATGGGAATTTTTGGACCACTTTTCTTTTAATTATCAGTGGTACTAGAACTATGTGGATGTTCCTTTGTGTTATTTTAGCTAAAATTATCAGAATTCAATGTTCTTTAGAATTTCACATAAATGTATACATTTCACATCATAGACTTTATTTGCTAATGTAGCATTTTCTCTTTTAAAATAGAAACTCCTGTTATTGAAAATCATAGTTCACAGCAACCTGTGAGTGAAGTTTCTACCATCCCGTGTCCTAGAATTGATACTCAGCAATTGGACCGGCAAATTAAAGCAATTATGAAAGAAGTCATTCCTTTTTTGAAGGTAAGTAATAATTTTTAAAGATAAGTAAGTGTTCTGTTTTATATTTTAAAATTCATGCCAAAGACTCCATCGTAGTAAGTTAAGAAAATAGATAAAAGAATAAAACTAAAATCACTCATAATTATGTTACCCAGAGATAGCGCCTGTCAACATTTTGTCAACCTTTCTGTAATATTTTGCCCACATATATGTGCATTCCACTTTTTTCAAATATTAATGATACCATAAACATCTTTCTAGATCATTATTTTTCTATTGCGTATTTTTAAATGATTATACATATACACATTAATTCATTATTCTTTCAAAAATTTTTGTGGAATACCTACCTTATGCTAGGTGTTGGGACACAATAATGAACAAGTCAAGGCCTTTGCTCTCACGAAGTTTACATGCTAGGATGAGAATATGGATTTAAAAAAATAAATAAATGTAGAACATATAAGTGGGTGTATGTCAGGTAGTCCATACAGAGAATTAAAATATGGTGATGTGATGGTTTGTTTTTGACTGGATGGTCAGGTAAGTCTTCTTGAAGCGGTAACATTTATGTAGAGGTGTGAATAAAGAGCTAGCTTAAGCTCTTAAGCTCTAGCTTAAGATCATTACAGATGGAGAAAGGCCTTGAAGTAGAAGCTTGCTTGGCATGTTGAAGAAACTGGAGGAACGAGTGTATGGCTATAGGAAATTTATGTGAAATGATGTTGGAATAGGAGGAAGGGCCAATTATGCAGACTGTCATAGGCATGGGTCAAAGCTTGGATTTTGTTGGAAGTTCGAAGGGAACTTCTAGGAGATTTTAAGTAAGACAAAATCTGATGTTTCTGGAGAATTGAGTATAGGGCCCAGAACAACAGTGTGGCAGGCAAGAAATGATCATGACTTAGATAAGGGTGTGGTACTAAAGATGGGGCACAGTAGACAAATGGGATATATTTTGAAAATCAGCAGATCCTATTAATAGTAGCTGGGGTCACCTAAAGCACAGCACTAGATAAGAAAAAGGAGCCTAGAACTAGGGCCCAGGATCAGGTGATCAAACATATAGAGGTTGTGCAAAAGCAGAAGAGCCAGAGTTGACTAAGGACTGCCAGTAGTAAGTTACATGATTGCTACTGTGAGGGTTGAGTAGTCATAGAACGGAATTTCCTGTTAATTATTTTATTAGTTCCTGTTGTTAAATGTTTGTGTTTATTCTCTTCTGGTTTGTTTTCACTATTATGAAAAATGCTTAAATGATTTAGCTAAATTTAAACATGCATCCCATTTTTATTTCCTTTGACATAATTCTTAGACATAGAATTTGTAGCTTTAAGGGTATGAATATTTTTAAGGCTTTTGAGACGTTATGCTACATTATCCTTCAGAAAGGTTAACAAGTTATATTCCTAGCAACAGTGAAACTATGAGACAAGCAGTACCTTTTTTTGTTTAATAACAAGGAAGAAGGGAGAGAAGGAAGCAAGCAAAGTCATGACTGTTTTCTGAGATGGGACTCTTACATTCTCATTTAATGGAAATTTTAAAAAAATAGAGATGAAAAGACAATCTTTTTATTCAGAGTTGGGAAACTACAAAATATGTTGTCATTAGGTTCATTTCTTATAACTTGCTTGTACTTGCCAATGTGTTAGACACTCACAGCAAAAATTTTTGTTTCCGAACACTTGTATTTCTTCCGTCGGTGGAAGTAATTGCTTTCTTTGGAGTATTTTGAGAGAAGAGAGAAAAAGCAGTTCTGGAAACTGTTTTCTCCGAAGAGGCTTGATAGGCAAGAGAGGAAAGAGGATCCATCTGTCTGCGCCAAATTATTGCATGTAGAAACTAAAAACCTTAGCCTCTTCCTGAGCACCCGCAGCAGTACCAGATGCTTCTGTCTCTGCTTCCTCTTCTAATCATTCAACTCTCCTGCTAGCATTAATGGTGCTTCGAAGGCTTTGACACTTGCTGATACTTCTGTCTAGAAGGCTGTTTCTTCACGTGCCTGCATGGCTTTTTCCTTTGAACCCTGAAGGCTTTAGTCAAATGTTATTTTTTTGGTGAACAGATCTCCCCTTTCCTTACCTGCTTTTCTTTATCTTCATAGTGCTTGTCACTTTATAACCTATTTAATATTTGCTCATTGATTTTGTCTGTTTCCCTTGTTACCTGTAAACTCCATGAGGTCATGAAGAGTTAGATCAGAGATGTTAATCTGTTTTGGTCACTGTCTTACCACTGCCAGGAATAATACATGCACGTAGTAGTACTTAGTAAATACTTAACTGAATGTTAGTAAGTGAATTGATCTACCAAATCTTGACTGTGGTTTTTAAACTAGTCAAGTATATAGGTTGAAAACTGTTGACCTACAGGATCCAGATCAGATTCAGCATTGCTCATAAAACTTCCACAACCTGATCCCAGCCTCTTAACTGTTCCTTCCACATGCCTTGTATCCTGCTTGACATTGTTCAAAAAGGCACATTTACTTCCTTTGCCCAGAATGGCCTTTATCCTTCCTCTGTTGGTCTTATCCTTCAGGATTCAGCTGACATACTTTTGTATGTATTTACTGGCAAAATTTCTCCTTCTTTTCCCTGCTCTTGGGAAACTTGGTACCTGTCTTTATTAGAGCACTTATGACAAAGTGTCGCAATTTTCTGCTCTGTACCTCACCAGTAGAACAAGATCTTTCCCAATTTCTTAGTATTTACCCTCAAGAAGGACCTCAGAGACGAGATAAAAGGAATTTGAGGAGATTAAACAAATTATCAATTTCTCCAATTATTTTTATGCCTTTATTAAAATATATTTTCACCCCCTAAAATATTTATATTCCTATAAATATAAGAATATGTACTGTTTTATTCTATTTAGATTATTGCTTACTTCATCTTAGCCATAAACACAGTATTGCCTTTTTTCTTTTATATTTTTATGTTTATGTAATGAAGTACTTTTAAATGTGTCTTTTTTGTTAAATTAGGTATATTGTAGTGAAATTTATTTGATATGTATAATTCTTTTCTAAATGTTAAAAAATATAAATAACTTACCTTCATATGTAGGGAATGAAACCATCTTAGAAAATTTTGTTGCATTTGCAATTTTGTGTCTGATTCTATTCTTTCATGAGGATTCCCTTGCTAAATTTATCACTTCAGACAAATTCTGAGGCCAACAAAATTAGTAGAACTAACGATCTGATTTCAACTATTTTATTATGTCTCATTTCACTTCAAAACTTGATTTTTTGGGGTAGACTTCGGAGGGCTGCTCAGCATCTTCCAATCCACAGGATGTCAGCAGTGCCAAGGCTAAGGAAAGTTAGCAGATAACACAGGAAATTTGGTGGAAGGTGAAGTACAATTGTTCGAGCAGTTGAACTGAACTGCAAATAGGCATACAGGCGATATGGACACTATGACAGGAATAGTTCCTTAAAGTACAGAAAGGAAGTAGTGGAAAATGTTGAATTAGCCAATTTCTTATCGGCTATTATCTGCTATGATGAGTCAAAATTTGCAAACCTTTTAATGTGCGTAGTGGGGAGTTGGCGGTTCTTATGAATAAAGTCTCAAAATGTGCATCTAAAAGTTGAGGAGCTTATGCAAGAACAATACAATTTCATATATCATGTGGATTAACACTTTTTATACAATTGGTAAGTTATATCTTAATCAACTAGCATTTTTCTCAGGAGCACATGGATGAAGTATGTTCTTCTCAACTTCTCACTTCAGTAAGACGCATGGTTTTGGTTCTTACTCAGCAAAACAATGAGAGCAAAGAGTTTGTAAAGTTCTTTCATAAGCAACTTGGAAGTATATTACAGGTAAGACTTTGTACTTGTATGACTTACCAATATGTAGCATGTGGTTAGGACTTTTTTCCCTCCATTTTCTGGCATTACACAATTTATTCAAGTAGATACTCATTCTGGCATCCATTTGGGATGACACTGTAATACTTTTTAGGTTATTCTTTACTTAATTAAAAAATACTGTATTAGGCCCTGTGTCTTCATTTAACTTTACCATCTCTAAGGCTTTTTCCAACTCTAATAAAATTTTGTTTTGATTTTTCCTCTGCCTAAGAACAACATTTCAAGTTTGAAATGTGTAGAAAGTATTCCTTGGTATTCTCTAAAATAATTTTTTTTCTTTTCTTTTTGTTTTTTTTTTTACCAATCTGGGAAATTGTAGAAGTTGGAAACTGTTGATAGTAGAGACTTCTTGTGCTGTGACAGTAAATTATGTAATAGTAGTGGTTCGTAACTGGGGGCAGGACTAGCAAGAGTCCTGTTTAGTAATACTCTTAGTAATATTAACCTATCTTTTTTTAGCCTATCTTAGACATTAGTTTTAAGTTTTTCAGTACTAAAAAGTTATAAAATTGTTTTCCCCTTCATGAGTATTATAAGTCAAATTTGTTAATCATCTGTATTTCTCTACCCACAGTTAAAGTTTGCTATAATCTTAAAGTGATTTGGTTTATCTTTGAATAGGATTCACTGGCAAAATTTGCTGGCAGAAAACTGAAGGATTGTGGAGAAGATCTTCTTGTAGAGATATCTGAAGTGTTATTTAATGAATTGGCTTTCTTTAAGCTCATGCAAGATTTGGATAATAATAGTGTAACTGTTAAACAGAGATGCAAAAGGAAAATAGAAGCTGCTGGAGTGATACAGTCTTATGCAAAAGAGGTAAATGACATTCATTTTGATATAGAAATGGTTGTAATTAGTGTATAAATGTCCTTTTTGATCTTTATGAGTAAATAAAATCATACCTGACCTCACCAAAGCAGGGGTATTTTTTTTTTTTTTGGTAAATTGAGTTAATCAGATTATAAGTCAGTACATAGACCAGCAACTTACTGAATCCCAGTAACAGCAGTGGCTCAAGATCAGGGATGCTCAAGACAGGAACAGGTGGCAGGGGATTGTCAAGTGACTACTTCACGTTATGGCCGCTTATCCAGAAAAGAGAGGACTGGGATCTGACCTTTGGCCAGCTGCCTGCCATGGCTGTTGTCAATCACAGTAGATGTCCCAGGATTATTAGCACCCCACCCAACCCACATGCTTGTTGTAAGTTAGAACCTTGGTTGCACATCCCTGTAGCTCTTATGCCCTGTTGAATTAGTCTTGATCACATATAAAATTGGATGTTTTTTCCCCTTAGCTGAGGCCTCAGTTCAGTCAGTCAGTTCAGTTGCTCAGTGGTGCCCAACTCTTGGCCACCCCATAAATTGCGGCACGCCAGGCCTCCCAGGAGTTCACTCAAACTCACGTCCATCAAGTCAGTGATGCCCTCCAGCCATCTCATCTTCTGTCGTTCCCTTCTCCTCCTGATCCCAATCCCTCCTAGCATCAGAGTCTTTGCCAGTGAGTCAGCTCTAAGCATGAGGTGGCCAAAGTACTAGAGTTTCAGCTTTAGCATCAGTCCTTCCAAAGAACACCCAGGACTGATCTCCTTTAGGATGCACTGGTTGGATCTTCTTGCAGTCCAAGGGACTCTCAAGAGTCTTTTCAAACACCACAGTTCAAAAGCATCATTTTTTCTGCCCTCAGCTTTTTTTCACAGTCCAACTCTCACATCCATACATGACCACTGGAAAAATCATAGCCTTGACTAGAGGGACCTTTGTTGGCAAAGTAATGTCTCTGCTTTTGAATATGCTGTTTAGGTTGGTCATAACTTTTCTTCCAAGGAGTAAGTGTCTTTTAATTTCATGGCTGCAGTCACCATCTGCAGTGATTTTGGAGCCCTATGTCAGACACAGCTGAGCTACTAAACTGAACTGAACTGAACTGAGTAATGGCCAGTATGGAGAGACCTCTTGACGGTGTCTCTGGGGGAAAAAAAATTTTTCCTACTGATCCACAAGCTCTCTTTATCTGAAGACTCCTTGTGGATAATCTGGTGGAAACAAATGACACAACATTTTCTGTTGACTCAATTTATTGGTAGCCAACCACAGCTATCACTTAGCATGCAGTTTATAAGCTATTTTGCATTCTATTTATTCTTCACATGCCCAAAGAGAGTTATGACCGATTAATTGGGTGAGGCACAAAAGGCTAAATGACAAGTTTCTGCACTCTTTGTGGACATAAATTAAAATGACATATTACTTAGATAGCATCCTGTGTGTGATATTATAGCTATCTGCTCAGTTATATCACAGCTTTGTACATTCTTTTATGAAATGCAAATGTGAATGGAATTCATTTTAGGAAATGAGATTTGAAACCCAGTCATCCTTGAGTGAATTTGCATGCCACTTTGGTGGCCTGAATGTTGTAGATTACTCACTTCTGGAAGGACACAAAAGACATTAAGGTAAATTCTATGTCACATGAAGACAGAAGTGCATCTAAGGATAGAATATATTAAACTGACAGTCTTACAGAAAATACATTTCTGGTACAGCATATTTCCCCAATGACATGATTTCATTAACACTTAAGGGCAGTGACATATATGGTGACTTGGGCTTGATGTGAACTAGCTCCATATTGCCAAATGTTTTTTGAGAGGTTATAAACCTGTCTTGGAGTACTGTACCAAATCAGGCAAAATAATAGCCCTAGAGACTTGACATCATGGAAAAGATTAAACAATAACATAATCTAGGATATAGTTTGACCTTGAAATAGGCACAGAGAGAAAACACAGTTCAAATTGAATTACTAACTGAATGTTGACTATAAAAAAGAACACCAATACTGTGAAAATGTTGAAAGTAGACATACCCTCATCCAAGAATGACTACTGAATAGTGAAATAAGTTTAGAATCTCAGGTCATTAAGGATAAAGGACAGCATGTGGTAATGAACAAAGCAAAGGAACTAAACTCATGAAAAAAAAATTAAGGTAAACCATTAGGATTTCACTGGATATCTACAGTTTTGTTGTTGCTGTTGTTGTTCTCCAATGGCCTAGTTACTATAGCTAAAAGTGAGAATTTATTCTCCTTGGTGTGCAACCAGTTGTGTAAATAAAGGAACATCACTGTGTCATCCATAGTTGGGGTTGGAGGGTAGATTGGCAGTGTTCAGTAATAACAACTGGGAGCCTGTGGATGTGAAAACTTGTCATATGTGTCTGAAATGTGATTATGTTTACATACCATGAAGAATGTGGAAATGGCTGAGCAATGGCCTTTAGTTACATTCTTAGTCATTTGGAATTTGCAGTATGTGGGAATGTTTTATTTCTGTTAGAAAAATATTGGAAGTGAAACCATAATTGTAACTGATTATAATATACCTAACATAAATTGAATCTATTGAACATATGATGCAACAAAGGGTTGGGAGCTTATCGATATAATTAAGTGAAAGTAACTATTATATAAGGATGATTTCCTAGGAATCAATTTTATAAATGTCAACTGCTGCTGCTGCTTAGTGGCTTCAGTTATGTCCAACTCTGTGTGATCCCATAGATGGAAGCCCCCCAGGCTCCACTGTCCCTGGGATTCTCCAGGCAAGAACACAAGTGGGTTGTCATTTCCTTCTCCAATGCATTAAAGTATAAAGTGAAAGTGAAGTCTCTCAGTCATGTCCGACTTTGTAACTGATTATAATATACCTAACATAAATTGAATCTATTGAACATATGATGCAACAAAGGGTTGGGAGCTTATCGATATAATTAAGTGAAAGTAACTATTATATAAGGATGATTTCCTAGGAATCAATTTTATAAATGTCAACTGCTGCTGCTGCTTAGTGGCTTCAGTTATGTCCAACTCTGTGTGATCCCATAGATGGAAGCCCCCCAGGCTCCACTGTCCCTGGGATTCTCCAGGCAAGAACACAAGTGGGTTGTCATTTCCTTCTCCAATGCATTAAAGTATAAAGTGAAAGTGAAGTCTCTCAGTCATGTCCGACTTTTTGCGACCCCGTGGACTGCAGCCTACCAGGCTCCTCTGTCCATGGGATTTTCCAGGCAAGAGTGCTGGAGTGGGTTGTCATTGCCTTCTCCAATAACTGTAAAAAGACACAAGTAAAGAATAAAAGGATATACCTACCCAATTCATGACACAATAAAACAAAATATACTCATAGACATAAGGAAAGTGTTTCCATTTTCCCAAATCCCTTACTGGCCTAGATAGCTGACATATAATGATGCTTAAGAGACCGTGAGAAATACACATTTGCAAACTCAGTGCTTCCTTTGCTTACCACATAAAAACTTCCTAGCATTTACCAACACTTTGTGGAATTTTGGTGATCTGGTGATATATACAAAGAACACTAAATGAATAAGGATTCAATTTCCAGCTGACCTCTAATTTTTACTAGAATCATCTAAGGGGGCTGAAGTCCTATTCCTCAGATACATTCCATAATTGAGTTTGGTTCACAGTTTACAAGCACAAATATTTATTTTTTCAGTCTTAAAGCAAAGTATTGAAGATATTACGATGGTAATACATTAATCAATTTTTCCTTTAAATCACTTCTTCAAAACTTAAAAGAGAAGAAAGTAAGATATTTTCTGAACACTTGCTCTGGTTTAACACCTAATTTTTCAATTCTGTATCTAGAAAAATTCCAAATATTCTGTGTGATATACACGCATCCAGTCTCATCACGTCCTGGGAAATAGATGGGGGAACAGTGTCAGACTTTATTTTGGGGGGTTCCAAAATCACTGCAGATGATGACTGCAGCCATGAAATTAAAAGATGCTTACTCCTTGGAAGAAAAGTTATGACCAACCTAGACAGTATATTCAAAAGCAGAGACATCACCTTGCTATCTAAGGTCCATCTAGTCAAGGCTATGGTTTTTCCAGTAGTCATGTATGGATGTGAGAGATGGACTGTGAAGAAGGCTGAGCGCTGACGCTGAAAAATTGATTTACTTGAACTGTGGTGTTGAAGACTCTTGTGAGTCTCTTGGACTGCAAGGAGATCCAACCAGTCCATTCTGAAAGAGACCAGCCCTGGGATTTCTTTGGAAGGAATGATGCTGAAGCTGAAACTCCAGTACTTTGGCCACTTCATGCAAAGAGTTGACTCACTGGAAAGGACTCTGACGCTGGGAAGGATTGGGGGCAGGACGAGAGGGGGACGACAGAGGATGAGATGGCTGGATGGCATCATGGACTGGATGGACGTGAGTCTGAGTGAACTCTGGGAGTTGGTGATGGACAGGGAGGCCTAGTGTGCTGCAGTTCATGGGGTCGCAAAGAGTCGGACATGACTGAGTGACTGAATTGAACTGAACTGTCACATTTTAGCCAACTTTCAGTCTCACTTAGACCCTTTTTTCTGGTTTCCAAGCCATTGGCATCTGAAGTACATTATATAAAAACTTGTGTTTCTAAAACATTAAATGGTCGTTTCTTGAATACATCTGGAAATCTTAGGATTCAGAATGTCTACCACATTGCCTGGCTTTATTTATGAATGCAGTAAAAAATGAATACTGAAATTGAATTAAATATAATAAATCCATCTTTAAAGTACTAGAGGACATTCACTAAATGTCCTCTCAGCTTCCCTATTACATTTTAAATTTATTTTCATTAAATAGTCCTTCCTGATGTTATTTATACTGTCATAGTCTACCTCAAATAAGTAATGCTTCATAATATTTCCATAAAATATAACAAAGCTTAATTTTGATTAAAGAACCCTCTTTGTATGGACACCATCCTATATTTTGGAACTTTCTAATTGTCACCATATAAATACGTTATGCATTGTCACATTTCTAGTTTTTTATATTCACTGTTTCCTGGGCAGGAGACATCTACATTCTGTCTTAATCTTTTACTGATAATGCAAAAATTATTTCTTGCTTCTCATGCTGTTGCCTAACTTATTTTTATATTAATATTATTTAATTCATAAAAATCTTGAAGTACTCTTGTAGGGTACTTATTTTGGTACTCTGCAGCATTTAGGAGACACAAAAATATATGGTGTGAGACAAATATATCGAGATCTTGCCAATTACTAGTTATCTGACCCTATGAAAGATATTACCTTTTCTGCTTCAGTTTTCACATCTTGAAAGTACATACAACAGCAGATATTTTTTGTGATAATTCACAAGGCTATCGTGATTTAAAATGCATGAAGTCAAGTTCCAAAGCCAGAATTTTTTTTTTTTTTTGCCTATTTTCTTCCTGTCTAGTGCCTAGAATAGAGCATGACCTCTCATAAGGACTAAACGAACATCTATTGAGCAAATGATTGTGCTGAGAAAAATGTTCAGCATATGTCAGTAAATATCAAGAAATACTTTCTCTATAAGTTACTTAAAAAAAAAAAGATTCAATACATATGAGATACACATAAGAGTGAAACAACCAAGTAGTGCAAGCAAGGCATCTAGTTACACACACACACACACACACACACACACACACACACACACACAAGTGCACACACAATGGTAAATGGGTGAAGTTTATAAGCTGAATGACTGCTCTTTTATGACAGGCTTTAGAGTCAAACCACATGCTTGATTCCAACCAGATTTCCTGTAATCGCTCCTTATAGAGAATTCTGGGATCATGTCTCTTAGTCATTTCTGTTATTGAATTAGTGTTTCTTGAGTGATAAGGTAAATGATAAACTTAGAAAAAATTAAAATAAAAGCATCTTAGGCAGACTAGATAGATAAATAAATAGTCTTAGAGAGAGAAAACTTTAACCTCAGTCATTTTGTTACCATCTGAAACAACTCCTTGGATCTGATTTAAGAACACTTCCAAGCTTGATTGATTCAAGTATATGATCTAACACCATGAAATATCACTTACATAAAGACATTTCATGTCCAGAGGGAAAATTTTTTGAAGGTACTGCCTACTAAAAATAAAGGTTATGATAACTTTAAAGGACATTAAAAATCTTCATGAGTTATTAAGAGGAGTGTAGTTCCTTCTTTACGTCAGAAAATAATTTCCCAGGGTTACTACTGGATTTGTTTATTCATTTAAGTTTAAAGAATCTGAAAAAAAAAACCATTATGGTATATACCATCTTGACGTCACTATATATATTTAAAATTCCTTTGAACAAAAATATATTTTAAAATATAATATACAGAGATTTTATGAGAGAAATTTAAATTCAAGAATGGTTTTGTTCAGTTCAGTTGCTCAGTCCTGTCTGATTCTTTGTGACCCCATGGACTACAGAATGCCAGGCTTCCCTGTCCATCACCAACTCCTGGAGTTTACTCAACCTAATGTCCATTGAGTCGGGGATGCCATTGTTCTCCTCATCCTCTGTGGTCCCCTTTTCCCCTCATTTTCAATCTTTCCCAGAATCAAGGTCTTTTCAAATTAGTCAGCTCTTTGCTTCAGGTGGCCAAAGTTTGGAGTTTTAGCTTCAACATCAGTCCCTCCAATGAACACCCAGGACTGATCTCCTTTAGGATACACTGGTTGGACCTCCTTGCAGTCCAAGGGACTCTCAAGGGTCTTCTCCAACACCACAGTTCAAAAGCATCAATTCTTTGGCGCTCAGCCTTCTTCACAGTCCAACTCTCACATCCATACATGACCAGAGGAAAACCCATAGCCTTGACTAGATGGACCTTAGTCGGCAAAGTAATGTCTCTGCTTTTGAATATACTATCTAGGCTGGTCATAACTTTTCTTTCAAGGAGTAAACGTCTTCTAATTTCATGGCTGCAGTCACCATCTACAATGATTTTGGACTTACCAAAAATAAAGTCTGACACTGTTTTCACTTTTTCAACATCTATTTCCCATGAAGTGATGGGACCGGATGCCATTATCCTCGTTTTCTGAATGTTGAGCTTTAAACCAACTTTTTCACTCTCCACTTTCACTTTTATCAAGAGGCTTTTTAGCTCTTTTGGCAGACACACTGAAACCATACTCAAAGAAAACTAGTCAATCTAATCACACTAGGACCACAGCCTTGTCTAACTCAATGAAACTAGCTATGCCCACAGGGCAACCCAAGACAGG
>SJYC01038136.1:0-21018 GCA_006408675.1 Madoqua kirkii
TCTAATTTTCTTGAAGAGATCTCTAGTCTTTCCCATTCTGTTGTTTTCCTCTATTTCTTTGCATTGATTGCTGAGGAAGTCTTTCTTATCTCTCCTTGCTATTCTTTGGAACTCTGCATTCAGATGCTTATATCTTTCCTTTTCTCCTTTGCTTTTCCCTTCTCTTTTCATCGCTATTTATAAGGCCTCTCCAGACAGCTATTTTGCTTTTTTGCATTTCTTTTCCATGGGGATGGTCTTGACTCCTGTCCCCTGTACAATGTCACAAACCTCCGTCCATAGTTCATCAGGCACTCTATCTATCAGATCTAGTCCCTTAAATCTATTTCTCACTTCCACTGTATAATCATAAGGGATTTGATTTAGGTCATACCTGAATGGTCTAGAGGTTTTCCTCACTTTCTTCAATTTAAGTCTGAATTTAGCAATAAGGAATTCATGATTTGAGCCACAGTCAGGTCCTGGTCTTGTTTCTGCTGACTGTAGAGAGCTTCTCCATCTTTGGCTGCCAAGAATATAATCAGTCTGATTTTGGTGTTGACCATCTGGTGATGTCCATGTGTAGAGTGTTCTCTTGTCTTGTTGGAAGAGGGTGTTTTCTGTGACCAGTTTGTTCTCTTGGCAAAACTCTGTTAGCCTTTGCCCTGCTTCATTCTGTACTCCAAGGCGTTACTTCAGGTGATTCTTGACTTCCTACTTTTTCATTCCAGTCCCCTATAATGAAAGGGATGTCTTTTTGGGGTGTTAGTTCTAAAAGGTCTTAATAGGTCTTCATAGAATCATTCAACTTCAGCTTCTTCAGCGTTACTGGTTGGAGCATAGGCATGGATTACTGTGTTATTGAATGTTTTGCTTTGTAAACCAACAGAGGTCATTCTGTCTTTTTTGAGATTGAGGCCTACCAGGAAGGAGGCTTTTCCCCTATACACCAGCACCCTTTTCTTGACTCTAATCATAAGAGGAAAAACAAGTCAAGACCCAAAACAGAAAGAGATTACCCTTCTTGCAGAAATCTAAAGTAGATAAAATCAGGCCATCTTTTTCAAGCCGTTCGTAATGTTTTTCTTCTAGACATAAGTTCCAGATACTTTCAGCCATTATTTAGAGCTTGAAGAAAATAGAACAGGATGATATGATAAAAATGATAGGACTGCTTTAGATGGCAGAATCAAGAAGCTTCTTCAGGGGATGAAATGTGAGCTAAGCTATGGAAAGACAAGAGTTTATAATGAAGATGAGAGGAGAGAACTGTTAAGTGTAACAGTTCCAGGCAGAGGGAACCATTAAGTGTAAAGACTTTATAGCAGGATTGAGTGTTTTAGGGAAGAGAGAGAAACCAGGGAGGCAGGAACACTTTAAATGAGGTGAACCTGTAGGAGATGAAGTCACAGAGGTAATAGGACAAATTTGTGAAATATTAGAAACCTTATCTTTTATTCTAAGCATGATGGAGGAAACTCATAGGAAAGTTTGAGAGAGAGGAGTATCATAATCTCAGTTTAAGATTTGTCAGGCTTCGTTACTGAGTAGGAATTGTAGATGAATAGAGAGAGAAGCAGAGAGACTGATTGGAAGGTTGTTGCAGTTGTCCACATAAGAAATGTCTCAGCTCTGAGTTTGTAAGAAGTGGGTGAGTAAAAAGTGTCTCAGCTCTGAGTGTGTGACAGCAGATATAGTAGGATGATTGAGTCAAATGCAGTGTAGTAGTTCAGATGTGGGTAATAAACATATAGTACAGGCTGATTCTGACTTGTGGATTTCGGTGAATGAAGGGCCATTTACTGAGATTGGGAAGACTGAAGGGAGATGGGGGTTTTAGAAGGATAGGAATCAAAATTTTTTTTTGGATTTTTTGTGATGTCTCTTAGATATCCAAGGAGATGTCAGATAGACTGTGTTGCTTTTTGTTTTTCTTCATTTAAAAGATTTATTTAAATGAAGAATTAAAGAGTTGAATTTATATTTCTAAGAAAACAGTAATCCCTTTGGATGATGGTTTAAGAATGCAGGATTTGTTAAAGTTTACTGAGTACTTAAGTATGATAATGAATGATCACCCCTGAATTCTGCCTAACCAATTTGCTTATAGGCCAAAAGGATTCTTGAAGGAGATCACAGTTCACCTGCTGGAGAAATTGATGATGAAGACAAAGTATGTGCTAATTTAGTGGCTTTTGAAACAAAAGATTAAATAATTTTAGTAGCTTTTACCTTAATGGTAGAGAGCAAAGTAGATCATAAAATGTCCTTTCTTCTGACAGAGTTTTATTTTCTTTTAAAAACAACTATATTTAAAATCATTCTTTATATTTTTAATTAGATAATGACTTACTAATTTTTATGATAGACTTACTATATACCTTTAAAAAATGTACTTTTAAGGAATTAATTACTCAAATTTATTTGTGGCTAGGACAAGATGAGACGGAAACAGTTAAGCAGACCCAAACGTCTGAGGTTTATGATGGTGACGGCCCCAAAAATGTGAGATCTGATGTTTCTGATCAAGAGGAAGATGAAGAAAGTGAAGAATGTCCAGTGTCTATTAGTAAGTCTGAAGGCTCTGGACTAGGTTTATGCATTAGTTCTTTACAGATCACTTACTGAAACAGTTTGTTGGAGTGGAATGAATATAGAATTAGGTGTCATACAGCTCTGAATTTCAGTGTGACCCTGTCTAAATTACTTATCCTTTCAACACCAGTTTCCTAGTACTTATGGTTTTGAAAACTTCAAATACTGTATGTGAAGCACTTATACAATGTAGGCATGCAATAAGTGGTAGCTGTTATGAAATAAGTGCTGAAATTTTTACTAAAAATCGTGTGTTAATCGACTTAGATTTGTCCAAAGCTGAAACTCAGGCTTTGACTAATTATGGAAGTGGAGAAGATGAGAATGAAGATGAAGAAATAGAAGAATTTGAAGAGGGACCTGTAGATGTCCAGACATCACTTCAGGCTAACACTGAAACTACAGAAGAAAATGAACACGACGATCAGGTATTCCAGTGCAGCCTCCCACACTCTTCAGCAGTCTTCCTGTGACACGTAAAAGCATGTTCTTTTTAAACATGTTAAAATCAACAGCTTCCCCATTCTCATTTTCATGAATACAAACTTCTTTAATATCCTTATTGAAATCTAAAACACTTATTTTTTTTATTCAGCAGTGTTTTTACATTTAAAGCACTTAAACTATTTTAATAACAAGTCCTGAAAACTATGTGATGACTTTAGATTTTTAACTTACTTTTTTTCTAGTTATACATGGAAGTAGTATGTAACAAAATAAAATCATTCCCCTTTCTATCCTCACCTCATCCTGCCCCAGAGGCAGATCTTTGTATGATTTCTTCTGCTGTTTACCCTCTATCTGAATAATATGTGTGTGTATTTATTTATTCATGTATGTGTTTGACATTACCTTTTGAATTCTGTTTAGCAAGTGAAGACTCTCAGGTCACATATGGTTCTTCATTTAAGCATGTCTTTTGATTAAATCTGTATTTAATCAAATATTTAGATTTAAATGAACCATGCAAATATTACTGGCTGTTGAGCTAAGCAAATAGTGTTTATTGCTTAGTCTTGTACATTTTTTTCACCTGAATTTAATAATTGTCTCAGATTTTTATTTATTTTCTTTGATCACATACCCAAGTGCTTGCTCTGCCCACCAGGAACTTAATAAATCTCTCAGAATTTTCTTCATGAATCAGTCAGCCAGTTTTGTCCTTTCCAGAGCTTTCTTCCTTCCTGCTCCATTCTGGGTTTGGCTCTTGTTTAGACCTATAGATAGCTACCAGCTAGGGAATCCCCTCTTTTGTACTTTTAGGTCTCAGTTTCTGGAATCAAATCTTGCCTTTCTCTTCTTTGGTTTATTACCTAATTTTAGTGGAACACATCTTCCAGTTACTCTCTAAGAAAGAGTGCAAAACATATCTTGACTTTTTTTTTCCCCTTCTCAATGTCTGACTCTTTGAGACCCCATGGACTATAGCCCACCAGCCTCCTTTGTCCATGGAATTCTCCAGGCAGGAATACTGGAGTGGGTAGCCATTCTCTTTTCTAGTTGCCATTTTATATTGTCTAAGAGGATTCAGTATTTCTGTGTTGGAAATCATTTCCGCTCAGGTCTTTGAAGGCCTTTCTTAGTTCTCATTTTTCATATGTGTTCTTTTTTCTTTATAACTCTAGATGTTTTTTTCACCTGGAGTTCTGAAATTTTACAGTGATAATATACATTGTTGCAGGCCTTTTTTATTCACTACACTAGGTTTACTCAGTTGTCTTTTTAATCTGTAGCATGTTTTTCAGGTTTGGTAAATTTTCTTTAATTTCTTCCTCACCATTTTCTCTTCTTCTGAAATAAATGTTATCAGATGTTAATTAGCCCTATTTTCTCCTTTTCATTTTATTGACCTATTGATCTGTTTTATTACTTGCTGGGAGATTTGTTTGCCTTAACTGTATGATATTATTTTTAGTTCAACTGTCATAATTTTAATTTCTAAGTACTTTTTTCTGATTGTTACTTCTTTTTAGTACCCTCTTACCTCATGGGAGTAGTATTTTCTCATACCCACACATAGCGGCTTTCTCCAAATATCCACTCTACCTTTGGTGCATACATTAAAGAATAATACACCAAAAAGCCAGTTGGAATTCTTTGGGGCTTTACTGTGGGGCAGCCAAGTAGATAACTGATAGAAAATCTTAAATGTCAATTCCTATTGGAATAGTTTAATTTCTCCAAAGTAGAGAGGGTCTGCCCATCTCCTGCCTGGTAGGAGGTCCCTTTCCTTGGCTCTTGGTGATCTGAACTTGGATGTAGGGTTAGGGCTGAGAGTCCCTCCATTATACAGCCTTGCACTAGATCTTCCGTTTCGTTTTGACACTTTATCCTGTCATTCATGCTTTCCACAGCCTGCCCCTTCCATGGTGGCCCCAAGGTCTGAGACTCACTAGCTCATTTCCTCGAAAATATAATTTGCCATGTTCTGTTGAGCCTGGGGAGGGAATCTTAGTGTCCACGTTTTTCTTACTCTTCAAACAGCCGTCAGCACCACCTGCTTGTCACCGACTCCCTCCCCACCACCGTGTCCCTTCCTTCCTAGAGTCTAGGGCATCCAATTATGAGGTGAATCTTCAGTTTTCTCTCCTCCTACAGAAAGCAGTTAGCTTGTTCATCCTTCTCTCCTTTCCTTCAGTTAACATCTACATATAAGCAAGTATCTTTTAGTTTCATTTAATATAGAGTCAGGTCTGAAAAAAATAGTAAAATCTGTAATACTCCAATTCTTCATGTTATTCTGAGTTAAGAATAGTAAACTTTTTAAACTTAGCCATCTTGAAATTGCAGCCACAGCCTTCTTGAAACAATTCTAGAAGATTATTTTTAAATTTCCTTGTATGAAGGTCTCAGGTTGGAAATACCATCCATCTCCTGTATAGTGACTATATATTTAGGTCCCACTATTAAGTTACTTTTTCCTTATAGGTTCCACAGCATGATTTTGAAAAATCATCAGAAAGCAAAAATGTCCCATCAGAACAAGAACCCACTACTAGTAAAGGTAAGAAAAATTTAAAATTTCCATGTTAAAATTATCTGCAGTGTCCTTTATGTGCTTAAAAAAAAAGTCTAAATTCTTAGCTAATGGAAGTTTGAAGGTATTTTGGACCTGATACATGTCTTTTTTCTCTCCCTAAATTGTTTGCAGAAAATGCTAGGGCTTTGTTTCTGCAAACAGCTGTTAAAGAAGAGTTGACAAATATTTAAACACAAATTTTGTAAGGAAAGTAGCCTGATTATACATTTATACATTTTAGTCTTTATTTGGTGCATTAGTAAAACTTCATGATAGTTGCATAACACTAATGTTTAGACTTTCTTTTGATGACAGGTGACCAGGATAGCACTCCTGTGAAGCCCTGTTACCTCAATATCGTGGAAAATGAGCAACCTTTAAATAGCACTGTCCAGAAGGATACTCTCATTACCATCGACTCGTCCAGTCAGCCTAACCCTTTGCCTTTACCCTTAACTGAAATTGAAACCTTGGTGCCTAGAGTCAAAGAAGTGAAATCTGCTCAGGAGACTCCTGAAAGTTCTTTGGCTGGAAGTCCTGATACTGAATCTCCAGTGTTAGTGAATGACTATGTAGGTATCGTGTGCATTTCATTTCTCTGCCCCTTTCTTCATTTGTGGGTTAACATTTCTAGCATGTAAACACAACAGCACTTTGTGTTTGGGTTTAGAACTGTTGGAGCATTCTTATTTCTCATTCAGACTTATTTTAAACTCAAACAGAAGAGTGATAGTAACCTGCAATTCTACTTTTCATAGTTTTGAGAACCAAAGAGATGAATTGTATGTGGTAACCTTGAGAGTTCATTTGACAGCAATAGAGTCCCTGTCTATTTATAGTGAATGACGAAAAAGTAAGCTAGCAAATTTGCATTTATAATGTAAGTAATAAGTTTAGCTTTTCTCTGGACATTTGTTTCAATTTAATTTTATAGCCAGTAGGTTGTTTGTTGGGTCCTTGGGTTGTGTATGTTTTATATACTTTCTCTTGTGGGTAAAAATGAAGGGATTTGTAATAATGTACCTTTAAATCTAAAGAGCATGTTTCACATATTTTTTAATCAACATCAATTTTCTTCCAAAAGGTATGTTTATAATATGATTTCAAAGCTTCTCAGCAAAAGGAGGCTTATAATATTTCAGAAATAGTAGAGTAACTATCTTAATTGTTTTATTTGCTTCACTAACAGTAAAGTTTTCCATTGAAAGCTGTAAAAGTCACTTACTAGGTTTCTTATTGTTATTATTTGATGAGTGCATAGAATTGCTACAGAAAGCATTTGCTCAAAATTTACTTGAAGTTAGATCATAGAAGGTCCTAAAGAATTTTGGATTTTAGATTTTAGGCAGGGAACACTATTAAAGGTCTTTGTGCAAGAAAGTGAAATGGTCAGAGTCATGGATTTTGAAGATGAATCCAATACTGTATAAGAAGTGTTGTTGAGGAATCAGAGTTGAGAGTCTCCATTATCATATAAATACAAATTGAGCTGAATGAGAGGAATGGGTGAGAAATGTTTCAGGAAAAAGAACTTAAGGTTTCCACTTGGGTAATTGATAGAATGATGATACTATTAAAATTCAAAGAACTGGGAGAAAACCCTACAAATTTCAGAAAAACAGTGTGAGGTGATTTTTAATAACTTTTTGTGAATTACTAAATTCACACCTCATCTTTCTATTTGAGCTTCCAGAGTTGATATTGAAAGTCTAGGTTTACTTATATTCTTCTGAGTACAGCTCTGATGCATTCTGTTAACATATCAAGAAATGAGGGTTCTTGTAATTATTTTAGCCCTCAGTGTAACTACTACTATTTCTTCCTTTAACCTGTATGAACAGGCTCTTTGTAAAATGGGTGCACAGAAGCTTCACTGTGCCCACAGTTACAAGTGGGCAACCCTTCATGTTGAACTCTAGATTTCTATTCTACTCATTGAGCTAAATATAGAAGAAAAGCAAATATGACAGAATTACTGACATCTATACACATGTGAGAATCCACTTTATCTCTTGGCATGGATGACTTTGGTTTAGATCCAGAGATAGAGTGGATTGCCTTCATTAAATATAATTTGTTAATCTTATAGGAAGCAGAATCTGGTAACATAAGTCAAAAATCTGATGAAGAAGACTTCGTGAAAGTTGAAGATTTACCACTTAAACTGACAATATATTCAGAGGTATTTCACTCTCTTTAATTACAGTTGTTGTTATATAGCAGATATTGTTAAGATGAAAAATGATTTTGCATTTTTCATTTTCATTCTACAGGCAGATCTAAGGAAGAAAATGGCAGAAGAAGAACAGAAAAACCACTTATCTGGTGAAATATGTGCAATGCAGACTGAAGAATTAGCTGGGAATTCTCAGACACTAAAAGAACCTGGTAAGAGTTAGCAGTTTTAATCCTATCACACTGAAAAGTTACTGAACCTTGATATTCATTTTGTTTTAGTTTTTAAAATGTGCTCCTAGTACCTGGAAGATAGAAGCCAAATATTAGAAGCATAATTCTATAAAAATTTTAGTTCTACTGCCCAGTTTATAGAATAGTACTACCAGATAATTTTTTCTGTTTTTAGTTTTAACAGTGTAATAGATGCACATGGCTTAAGAAAGAAGGTACAGAGGAGTTAGTGATGATTGGCAGGAGCCCATTGCTGTTAATCATTGGCTTTCAGTTCTTTAGGAGGAGGCCCTTTATATCTCTGTATCCTATTCTTATAATTTTCCGGAATTTTAAAAACTAGAAAACGTTTCTTCTCTCCCAAATGCAAAGTTATTTAAACCTACCTCTTCTTTCAGTGTTTATGTTATTTTTTGTTTTTCTATTACCTTTGTTCTTATAAATGTACTCATTTTCTAGTTCTGTCAGTTTTGGTCATTACCCAACTGCTTGCTCCTCCTCTTTTCCTTTGTTCGATTTACTCATTTCATACTTTATTGACCTTATTAAACACACTTATATTCTGTTTTTGTAAATATAAGAATGAAATCTTTTATACTTTCCTGAAGATGATTTTATGAATCATTGCAGAGCCAAGTGATAGTCCCAGGAAATCTGGGAAGATTTCCTTCTTTTTGGGTCTAGTAGCACAACCCAAGGGCCACTCAGAGGAGAACATTTCTTGCATTAACGTTAAGGATTTTCTGTTTGTTCATCCATTGATTAAACTCAAGATTTTTTGTTTTTTTAATAAATAGTGTGACGAGAAGAGAAACTATATATCAAACCTTCAGTTGATCTCCCAGTTTTCAGCCCATTCCTGCCTGTTAGGCTGCAGTTGGTGCCCTTTCCCCAGCTGCCCGTCCGAGTGTCTGGGCTGCAGCTTCCTTCATTCCGCCCTGTGCCTCCATCTGCTCTCAGTGTTTTGGAAATTTGTTTTTATCTCCTGTCCTCTGGTTCTCTCACAACCACCCTTATTTTGTTGGTCTGGATTTATTCATTTTTATACTTTTTTTTCCCTAATGGATTTTTTGTTTTGTTCTTTTTTGAGAGCAAGTCTCAAAGAGCTCAGTCTGCCATCTTAAGATGGAAACCCTTACCTATGCCTTTTAAACTGTTGGTGGTGTCATCAGGGAATTATTGTAGCAAAGTAAGTTTCTTTTCTAATAACTTTATATTAAAATTGAAAGTTTTAAACGGAAGAGAGCGGTATTAAACTAAATTCTATAAGGTCATATTAACTCAGTAAATAATTTATAAGACATTAACCATGATTCTGTTTTTCAGAAACAGTGGGAGCCCAAACTACATGAGATGTCTCCAGAGGCTCATCTAATGACATAATTAATACGTATATGAAAATGGCACTAAATAAACATCTGTTTTAATCTGTATAAAATGTAAATCAGTTTGACACTGCATTTTTGGTAGGTGTGCTAATTTCTGCCCATGGCAGTTTAAAACATCAAAAACTGAATTCTGGACAGATTCAAGCCTTGATACACTGTGGGGGTTTTTTCTTTTTCTTTCTTTCATTTTTTTGGTCCTGATTTTTTTCCCCATTGTGATGTTTAGTAACGTAGAATTTAAAATGTAGTTTTAAATAAAGTTTGGACTTACCTGTAAACTTATCTTTTTTGAAAATTATGTTGAATTCTATACAGCAAGTCATTGTTCTGTATAATTAGGCTGTTCAGAGAAGAGCAACCGTCAAGAGTTAGAGAAATATACTATTTATTATAATGAAGATTTCCTTCTTTTTGGGTCTAGTAGCACAACCCAAGGGCCACTCAGAGGAGAACATTTCTTGCATTAACGTTAAGGATTTTCTGTTTGTTCATCCATTGATTAAACTCAAGATTTTTTGTTTTTTTAATAAATAGTGTGACGAGAAGAGAAACTATATATCAAACCTTCAGTTGATCTCCCAGTTTTCAGCCCATTCCTGCCTGTTAGGCTGCAGTTGGTGCCCTTTCCCCAGCTGCCCGTCCGAGTGTCTGGGCTGCAGCTTCCTTCATTCCGCCCTGTGCCTCCATCTGCTCTCAGTGTTTTGGAAATTTGTTTTTATCTCCTGTCCTCTGGTTCTCTCACAACCACCCTTATTTTGTTGGTCTGGATTTATTCATTTTTATACTTTTTTTTTCCCTAATGGATTTTTTGTTTTGTTCTTTTTTGAGAGCAAGTCTCAAAGAGCTCAGTCTGCCATCTTAAGATGGAAACCCTTACCTATGCCTTTTAAACTGTTGGTGGTGTCATCAGGGAATTATTGTAGCAAAGTAAGTTTCTTTTCTAATAACTTTATATTAAAATTGAAAGTTTTAAACGGAAGAGAGCGGTATTAAACTAAATTCTATAAGGTCATATTAACTCAGTAAATAATTTATAAGACATTAACCATGATTCTGTTTTTCAGAAACAGTGGGAGCCCAAACTACATGAGATGTCTCCAGAGGCTCATCTAATGACATAATTAATACGTATATGAAAATGGCACTAAATAAACATCTGTTTTAATCTGTATAAAATGTAAATCAGTTTGACACTGCATTTTTGGTAGGTGTGCTAATTTCTGCCCATGGCAGTTTAAAACATCAAAAACTGAATTCTGGACAGATTCAAGCCTTGATACACTGTGGGGGTTTTTTCTTTTTCTTTCTTTCATTTTTTTGGTCCTGATTTTTTTCCCCATTGTGATGTTTAGTAACGTAGAATTTAAAATGTAGTTTTAAATAAAGTTTGGACTTACCTGTAAACTTATCTTTTTTGAAAATTATGTTGAATTCTATACAGCAAGTCATTGTTCTGTATAATTAGGCTGTTCAGAGAAGAGCAACCGTCAAGAGTTAGAGAAATATACTATTTATTATAAAGCCCAGCTTTCAGGCCAGGCTTCCAAATAATACCAGTGTTGCTGCTATTGAGTCTAATCTTTTAGATACCTGCAAGTCTTATTCCTTTGCAAGAATAGGGCAGGTTATAAAGATATCCAGGATTTCTGAGAAGTTATTATAGAATATAAATATTCAAATTGGATAATAAGTTTAGAATACTTGTCCTTAGTACCTAGAATTTACATAATTATCTATTAGATAAATATTTTCTAGGATTTCTATTCATATCTGTGTTGCCTCAGTTTAAACGTTAAAAGAACATTTTCTATAACTAGAGAATATTTCCGCTTAAACAAGGAAAGTAACATTGTGATTACTTTTAAAAGGAAAACCAGGCTCTTTAAAGTAGGGATTAATAGAACTAAATTTACGAATCAGAGCACTAAGGTTCTATTTTCTTTTGGACAGCCTTGCTTTCTGAGACGATAATTTAGGCCAAAACATAGCAGTTGTCTCTGTGTGTAGTGAGAGAGAGGCAGGTTTGCAGATGAAGTACTGTATGGAGTAATGAGAATCTGCGTGACCTCTTTATCACTAAGCAAATCAGCTTTTCAGAGGAGGTGTACTTTTAGATCCCATCTTGCTGTATACTGAGTTGAAGGCTTCACGAAGCCAGTTAACCAGTCAACTTTACAGACTGTTCCTTGAATAAAATACGAAGCGTTATTCCAAATTAGTCTTTTAAATTTGTCAACAGTTTACTGAAATCCCCCATGAAAAAATAATTTGATTGGTATTCCTTTGAAATTCTTGCCTGATACCTCAGTGTAAAACTATAGTGTCCAGTCAGGGAATATTAAATGAGGATTTCCCTCTGAGGACATTGACTATATTGTTCTGTAATTTAAATTACATGAAACATATATCTCCAACTTTATTAAACTTACTCAGAACACTGTCATTCCAGAAGCAGGAATTATTCAATTGGCTTGACTTCAGGGAAATTGAAGCATAGTAGGTATACATATATATTATATGTATACTTAAGTTCTGTATTTGTTTTCTAGACTCTGTACAGAAACTTCATTTTGATACACTCAAGCCAAGCCTTACACATTAATATTAAGACTGTCTCTCTCTCTGCATGCAAATTAAAGATGGATACAGTGGAATCATTGTACTTACATCTTAAGTTATTGTAGTATCTGTGAACCTTATCAAATTTGCTTATTTGACTTACAGCTGTTGTAATCTGGTCTTTTGTTTTCTATTATAGTAGATAATTTAGTTTTAAGTGCTTGAGAGCAGATAACTTGCTTAATATGTTTTTCCCTGGTAACTGTTGCTAAAGGGTTAGGCATTCAATATGTACTGTTTGTCTTAATTTTTAAGTTAAAAATTTGGTTAGAGGTAAAAGAGGAAGAAAAGGTCAAAATAAGTGAGAGAGAAACCTAGGCAGGTTGAAATAATGCCTGCAGGATTGAGCTCACCAGATTGTGCAGCAGCTACTCTTTGTATTTTTAACATTCACTTTGGGTAAATGCTTTTTCACTGTTAATAAATGTGTATCCTGCATACAACCCTGAATTGCATTTTCATTTAAATTAACGTACTCATTTATGCTTTAGAATTTATTCCAGAATTTTGGCTTACTTGATGATTTTAAGTGTGTTTTAAAAAAAAAACTCAATACAAACTATTATATATAAAATAGAAAACAATAGGGTCCTATTGAATAGCACAGGAAACTATTCAGTATCCCCTAGTAAACTATAATGGGAAAGAATGTGAAAAAGAATATGTGTATATGTATAACTGAATCACTTTGGTGTATGTATACCACACTAACACTACATTGTAAATCAACTATGCTTCAATTAAAAGAAAAAGAAAAAGAAATGAAAGATAATGGCATATCAACCAGCCAGAGAGATTTATTAAAGTAGAAACATTTTTCTTACAGTGCATCTGTGCTCTTTTATTTTTTAGTTACATCTGTCTTACATACTTTGTACAGAAAATTCTCATGTTTACTCAAAATTAGATTGGTATATTTCTTGTTCAACTTTCTTTAATATAAAGAACTCATTTTTAAAAAGCTGTCAAAGAAATAATTGGCTCTGGGTTTCACTTGTTTCACGTACAAATACGGTTGCCCAGTTGCCTTGCCTGGACAAACCAGCATTTCTTGTTCTTTCTGCACAACTCACTTTTGAATGTTCACTGTCTTTACATGTCTAGTTTTTTCCTCCTATTAACTAGCCTCTCTGGCTGGCCCACTTTCCATTAAAGGAAAAAGGAACACAGGAAAATTCTGTGCCTACAAATGATTAATTCATTTCATCTGCCCAGACTCAAATATCCACAACAGAATATCCTTCAGGCCAGCAGTTTATAGAAAGCTATTGATTTATTTTGAAAACTAATCACAGCATGTTTCAGTATAACAGAGTTCTGTTCTCTCGCATACTTAATATTATTATTTCTTGCATTATGACTTTTCCTATGTGTAGTTATCCCCAGTGTACATGTCTGGCAAATCACATGTAATTAATATAAATAGTATAGTTATAAATATTAAGAATATTAATCAGAAATATTAATTAGAAATCTTCACCTTTAATGAGCTGAATATCCCAGAGTATAATTGCATGTTTAAGGCCATTTTGTTAATCAAATGATATCATGAAAAGACTGAAAATTATAAAGTGCTATACTAGCCTACAGTGGTAGCATTCAGCATTGACATTAAACCTCACTCTTTGTTAGACTGTGTCCATATATATACATTTCAGGTTTTTTTCCATTTTCATTGCCCTTTCACCTGTGTCTCACAGTTAATACTCAGTTTATCTTCCTAGAGGAGTATATGTGTAGGCATAGCTTACTCTGACAGATGAAGTAGTGTGTGGAAATGCTTTGATGACAAGTGCCATATAAATGTCAGGCATCATGTACATATTCATATTGGAGAAAAGAAAGATCCAAAAAAAGGGATAAGATTTTCCTCAAGCTTACACAGCTCAATAGTGAGGTTTTTGCTTCCTTTTTGGTGTGCTAACTGACATAATTGAAAATCTATTTCCAAAACAGAGTTTTTAAAACTACTTACCAGAACCTTTTCTGACATGTTCTGGTTATATACTCAAGTAATTTTCTGTCCTTGGTATAGAGGCGAAGTCGAAAGAGCCTTCATTATAATGGATGAACAGAACTCTGTTATACTCATTTCTTGTATATTTTAGATTTTACATATAACTGATAAGATACAGTATTTGTCTTTCTCTGACTTATTTTACTAGGCATAATATACTCTAGGTTCATCTGTGTTGTTGCAAATAGCAAAGTTTCATTCTTTTTCATGGCTGTGTGTAACACTCCATTGTGTGTATGTGGGCATGAGTGTACTGCATTTTCTTTCCCCATTCATCTATTGATGAGCATTTGGGTTGCTTCCGTATCTTGGCAGTTGTAAATAAAGCTGCAGTAAACACTGATGTGCGTGTATCTTTTCAAATCAGCATTTTCTTTTCTTTGGCTATGTACCCAGTAGTGAAATTGTTGGTTCATATGGCAGTTCTCTTTTTAGGTTTTTGAAAAATTTCCATACCATTTTCCATAGTGGCTGCAAATGTGCATTCCCACCAACAGCGTACACGGTGTTTTCTCCACAACATCATCAACACTTTGTTGTTGTTGTTTTTGATGCTAGACATTCTGACAGGTGTGAGGTGACAGCTCATTGTGGTTTAGATTTGCATTTCCCTGATGGCTAATGATGTTGAGCATCTTTTCATGTGCCTCCTGGCCATCTGTATGTCTTTGGGAAAATGTTTATTCAGATTATCTGCCTGTTTTTTAATTGGGTTGTTTGTTTTTCTGTGTTGAGTTGTATGAGTTCATTATATGTTTTGGATACTCACTCTTTATCAGATAACTCTTTTGCAAGTATCATCTCCCATTCAGCAGGCGGCCTTTTCCCTTTGTCTATAGTTTCCTTTGCTGTGCAAAAACTTTTTAGTTTGATGTGATTCCATTTGTTTATTTCTGCTTTTGTTTCCCTTACTTGAGGAGGCTTATCTAAAAAAGAATTTTGAGGGGACTGATGTCAAAGAGTATACTACCTGCTTGCTTCTGTGAGTTTTATGGTTTGTGGTCTTACATTTAGGTCCATTTTGAGTTTATTTTGTATATTGTGTAAGAAAATGTTCTAATTTCATTCTTTTATGTGTAGCTTTCCAGTTTTCCCAGCACCAGTTATTGAAGAGACTGCCCTTTCCCCATTATGTATTCTTGTCTCCTTTGTCATAGATTAATTGACCATAAGTGTGTGGGTTTATTTCTGGACTCTCTGGACTGGATTATTATGCTTGTTTCTCAGTGGGCCCTACCCCTTCCTTCCTTGGCTTTCTGTAACCTAGTCTCATTACAGTAGCAAGGGTGGCTCTGTTCAGATGTTAGTAGCTTTTTCTATTTCATTTCAAATAAGCGCAAAACAGTCTTTCCAAGGCCCTACAGGATGAGTTCTCAACCTCTACCTGACTTCTCAGTTTCCCCATTATTCACTCAACTTGAGTCACAGACTTTGCAGTTTCTCAAACATGTGCTCCAGGCCCCCTTCCACTCCTGGCCCTCTACATTTGCTGGTTTCTCAACCTAGAATGCTTTCCTCAGCAATTTTAATGACACATTTAGTGAGATCTCCGTGTATCCAGTTTAAACAGATGACTCATTCCCTTGCCACTTTTTTTTTTTTTTTTTTTTGGTCTGTTACTTAGCAGCTAAAGCTTTTTTACTTATTTATTTTCTGTTTCCTTTTTACCCTGTAATTAAGGTGAAAGGGCAGGAATTTTTCTCTGCTTCGTCTATTGCAGAATAACTGATTTTTAGAGCAGATCTTGGCGTATAGAAAGTGTTTACTGTCTGTGAATAAATGATTAAATTCTGTTAGTGTTTCAAAGAGAGGTTCAGGGTGTTACATTTTACTAAGTAGGATTGACTATCTCATTTAATTATGATAGATTCTTTTCCACTTCAACAGTTTTGAAGAGAACAGTGTAATAGTCCTATAATAGTGTATTTCAGACAGAAAAGTTCCAGCTGAGGAAAATACAAATATATTCCTAGCTATTATTTTTCAAATTTGCTAATAGGTAAGTCATATGCCTTGATTGATGTCATCAAAATGAATTATTTAAAATGAAGTGAATTCAGTGATACAACGGTAGATTGACTGTTTAAACCAGTCATTGAAAGCCATTCAAAAAACCAGGTTTTTATTCAGATTTAAGAATATCTGCTAAGGGTTTCTGGGAAGGGGCTGAGAGACACAGTTGTTCCCTGCCCCCTGCCCACCCAGCTTTCCTACTAAATGACCCATTTGGTACCACCTGTAAGTTTGACAGTGTGCACCAAGGTTTTTTCATATTGATTTATATACTTTCACAGAGTAATTCAGTTTCTAAAAGTGTATCCTAAAGATAAGTTGTAAGAATTCTTTTTATATTCTCAGTTCAGTTCAGTCACTCAGTTGTGTCTCACTCTTTGCGACCCCATGAAGCCCGCCAGGCTTCCCTGTCCATCACCAACTCCCAGAGTTTACCCAAACCTAGGTCATTGAGGCGGTGATGCCATCCAGCCATCTCATCCTCTGTTGTCCCTTTCTGCCCCCAATCCCTCCCAGCATCAGAGTCTTTTCCAATGAGTCAACTCTTTGCATGAGGTGGCCAAAGTATTGGAGTTTCAGCTTCAGCATCAGCTTCCAATGAACACCCAGGACTGATCTTTAGATGGACTGGTTGGATCTCTTTGCAGTCCAAGGGACTCTCAAGAGTCTCCTCCAACACCGCAGTTAAAAAGCATCAATTCTTTGGCAGTTAGCTTTCTTCACAGTCCAACTCACATCCATCCGGACCTTTGTTGGCAAAGTAGTGTCTCTGCTTTTTAATATGCTATCTAGGTTGGTCATAACTTTCCTTCCAAGGAAAAATTCTAGATAATAGTTAGTCCTTTGTCTTATATATTTGTTTAAATTATTTCCTCCGAGTCGGTGGCTTGTAGTTATGTTTTTTTCTTTTTAAATGTTTGGTACGTTGTATCCTAAGGAATATTTATTTGCTGGTGCCAAAGTCATTGAGATTTTTTTTCCTACTTCTAAAGGTTTTATACTTTTAGCTTTTACATGTAGGTGTATTGTCCATTTTGAGTAATTTTTTATATTATGTGAGGTAAGGATCAGATTTATTTTTCTCCCATATAAAAGATATATGGGAGCAAAGACCATTTGTTGACAAGACTGTCCCTCTCTATTATAAACTCTCTTGTCACCTTTATGGAAATTAGTTGGCCATGTGTGGATCTGTGTGTGGAATCTCTGTCCCACTCATATATCTAGTCTTACTAGACATATCCATGTCACTATTGTAGTTTTTTAGAAAGTTTTAAAAGTAGGCAATGTAAGTCTTCTAAGTGTGTTCTTTTTTTTCTGAAGAACTTCTGGCTATTCTGTGTAATCTTGCATTTCCAATTGTAGAACTGTCTTAGTTTTCATTAAAAACATGCCAGGATTTTAATTGGAATTGCACTGAATAAATAAATCAATTTGAGAACGTAAGAATGTAAACGATACTGTTTTCCAATCCACGAACACAGTAGCTTTCCAGTCGTTTAGGTTTTCTTTTGGCTCCATAGAGAAATTTAGTTTGATTGTATTTGTCAACTTCGATAACATGCACTACTTATGTAATAACTGACCTATTATTTGTTAGACTTTGGCTACTCAGAGAATTCTGGCATTGCTGATTTCAGTGTCGAAGGTTTGTGAAAAGGGAAGTGGTTAGGTAGACTTTTGAAAGAAACTTTTTCAAGAACAGAGGTAATTATTGTTACATCACCAGGACAGTTTACTGTTTGGTGGCTAAATCGTGGGAAACAAGAACAACTTAATGTTAACTCTTCTTCAAAGCAAATGGATTCCATTCTGTCTACCTCTCTGTAAACAGAAGGCCAAACATCCCAAGTGTTCAGGAAAGACTGTTACTGAGGATCCAAGATGTAGGAAGAAAAAAGGACAGGGCCAACCTTATCGATAGTTTCTAACCTTAAAGGCAAACGGAACCTTGCTTGCCTTGTCATCTTCCTGTTATTGCCGCGAGTGGCCACGTAGGCAGAGGAGCGGTAGTGTGTGGGCCTCTCCCATCTATAGTAATATGCTGGTCATATAGGAGGTCGGAGAACAGGACAGTGCATCACACTACTAAACCACAAATATCTTGTACAGTTTCTCAGCAAAACAAGGCCATTTCCTACTTGGTATTTTGCAGAGTTCATTTCTTCATGTTTGTTTTTTTTTGGGGGGGGTGGAGTACTGTGGGGAGTATAGTTCTATGTTTATTTTGCACCACCTCTCTTGTGACATTGTGTATGTTGACAGCAGGGTTTAAATGAGACATCAGTGATTGGTCAGGCCCTCTGAGGGCCATTTCTGCTGAGTAAGGATTTTTTAAATATGAAAAACACCATGAATTCAGCAAAGCATCATATCCATCAAGGAAAATTATATAGATAAGTTTGGGTAGAGGAGATTAATTTGAAGTCTTTCTGTTCTTGTATACAATTACTGATGGTGTTTAGTATTACAGTGGATGCCAGCACATCTGACTAGTTGTTTTTCACTGATATGTTTTAAAATCTGCATTTGTCACTGCAAAATATTATGTCAAGTTTATTTCCCTGCCTTTATCATTACCCTTTCCTCACTTTAATTACAGTTCAAAGGAAAGGATGAAAAAAGAAAGCATATGTGTGGATATTGTTCAACGTGTATACTTCATTGTTACAAAAACTTTTTTAACTGAAATATAATTCATTTACGATATTGTGTTAGTTTCAGGTGTACAGCAAAGTGACTTTTTTATTTGTATATATATTTTTATATGTATTATTATATATATGCTATGCTAAGTCACTTCAGTCGTGTCCGACTCTGTGCGACCCCATAGACGGCAGCCCACCAGGCTTCCCTGTTCCTGGGGTTCTCCAGGCAAGAACACTGGAGTGGGTTGCCATTTCCTTCTCCAAAGCATGACAGTGAAAAGTGAAAGTGAAGTCGCTCAGTTGTGTCCGACCCTCAGTGACCCCATGGACTTCAGCCTTCCAGGCTCCTCCGTCCATGGGATTCTCCAGGCAAGAGTACTGGAGTGGGGTGCCATTGCCTTCTCCGATTATATATATAATTATATTTATTATTATATATATATTCCTTTGTGGCTTCCCTTGTGGCTCAGCTGCTAAAGAATCTGTCTGCAATGCAGGAGACCTGGGTTTGATCCCTGGGTTGGGAGAAGGGAAAGGCTACCCACTCCATATTCTGGCCTGGAGAATTCCATGTACTGCATAGTTTATGGGGGTCACAAAGAGTCAGATACGACTGAGCAACTTTCACTTTCATATATATTTTATTTTCCCTAGTTATTACAAGGTATAGTTCCCTGTGCTATACAGTAAGTGTTTGTTTTATATTTATTTTATATATAGTAGTTTGTTAATCCCATACTCCTAATTTATCCCTCCAACTCTTTTCCTTTTCAGTGACCATAAGTTGTTTCCTGCCTGAGGCTGTTTTGTACATAGATGCATTTGTATTATTTTTTTAGGTTCTACATGTAAGTGATACAATATTTGTCTTTGTCTGACTGACTTCACTTACTGTGGCATTCTCTAGGTCCCTGCATGTTGCTGCAAATGGCAGTATTTCTTACGGCCAGCACTCCGTGTGTGTGTGTATACATACATGTTAAACCAGCCATCTGCTGATGGGCATTTGGGTTGTTTCCATGTCTGGGCTGTTATAAAGTGTGCTGCAGTGAACATTGGGTGCATGTAGCTTGCAAATTAGTTGTCCTTTTCCCTGGATGTGTGCCTAAGAGTGGCGTTGCTGGATCATATGGTGGCTCTATTGTTAGCTTTTCAAGGAAACTGGATACTGGTTTCTGTAGTGGTTGCGCCGAGTTGCATAACCACTGACAGTCCAGGAGGGTTCCTTTTTTCCCACATCCTCCACATCCTCTTCAGCGTTTATTATTTGTGGCCTTTTTGATAATGGTCATTCTGATGAATGTGAGATTCACCTCATTGGAGTTTTGACTTGCATTTCTAATAATTAGCAGTGTGGAGCATCTTTTCATGTGCCTGTTGGCCATCTGTATGTTTTCTTTGGAGAAATGTCTTTTTAGGGTTTTCTAGTCATTTTTTAAATTTGAGGTGTGGTGTTTTTTTTTATACTGAGTTGTATGGACTGTTGTATATTTTGGAAATTAAGGCCTTGTTGGTCACATCATTTGCAAATATTTTCTCCCAGTCCATATCTTTTCGTTTATGGTTTCCTTTGCTATGTAAAAAACTTTTATGTTTGAATAGGTCCCATTTGTTTACTTTGGGATTTAGTTTTTTAGCTTGGGAGACTGATCTAAGAAAATACTACTACTATTTACCTCAGGGACTGTTTTGCCTATGTTCTCTTCTAAGAGTTTTATGGTGTTATGTTTTACATTTAGGTCTTTATTGAGTTATTTTTAGATATCGTGTGAGGGAGTATTCTAATTTCATTAATATACATGAAGCCGTCCCACTTTTCCAGCACTGCTTGCTGAAGAGACTGTCTTTTCTCCATTGTATATTCTTGCCTCCTTTGAGGAAAATTAATTGGTTATAGGTGTGTGGGTTTATTTCTGAGCCCACAGTTTTAACCCAGTGCTGGCTCTTCTGAGGACAGCTAGACAGCTTTCCTAACAGTACAAAAACAGATGTCACTGTCTCTACAAACAGAGGCCAGAGAATTCTATCCAGTTCCAAGTCTAGCTTCAGGCTCTAGGATGACTAATTCTAGCAGCCCTATCCTGAAGCAGTGATCCAGTGAATCCTCTTTGATGTTAACAACTTCCTCCTTTGACACTAGTCACTGAGAGGAAGTATGTGTGTGTGTAGCAGGGAGCAGGAGCTGAGCAAGAAAATGGGAAAGAAGATTCTTCAGTGTCTTAAGATCTACAAAGACCTTGCCTTTTCTTTTTTGTTAAACATGGTATCCGCAATACCTAGCAGACCACCCATGTTGTTGGATGTACTCCCAAGTATATTTTTAACAACTTT
>SJYC01038137.1:0-23744 GCA_006408675.1 Madoqua kirkii
CTATCTAAAATAAAATTATAAAAAATAGTTTAGCAAAACATACACCTCTGTTTTCTGACTACCTTAGAAAAGCTGCAGTTGGGTTTTTTAAAAATTTTATTTCATGGTATTTTACACAGAATAATACAACAAAGGATAACTGCTTTGGTTAAAATTCTTATAAATAACCTGAAAATTTATTAGCTCTTCTGTTTTTACTGGCAAATTTATCACTAAGTAGCTGAGTTTAAAAAAAAATTAAAAGCACTTCTATCAACCCTTGAAATATAGGATCTAGCTGGATAGTCTATCAATTCTATGATTTAAAAAAGAAAATAGCTATAATCTCTTCTAAATAACTACCTATGATTTAAAAAATCCTGGCATATTGAGAGCTTTAAGGAGATGGTAGAAAAATATATTCCATATCAGATTGCTTTGGCCATGGCAGATTTTCTACCTGGAAATGATTTGAATAATAGAAATTTTTACTGGTTTCCAACACAACAGTCTTGTTCAGTACTTATTGATTTGTTATGGATTCCCTTATTCTTTTGGTTATAAAATAGCCAAACCTCATTCCTTGGTCTGTGGTTGCCCTAAAAATTTGGCAAATATCAAAGATCTTCCATTGGCCTTGATTTCTTCCTATTTTAAATACAGAGAAAGTAAGTGGCAGAGCAAAGACTAGAACCTGAGTCTCATAATGCCCAAGGGCACCCCTTCTCCTACATGACATAATCACTCACTGGCAGTGAGAGTTACTGCCAACTCTCACTGGCAGTAGTTTCAATATTGAAACTTTATATATATAATAAGAACTCAGTATTCTTAAAGGCAAACAGCAATGAAAATTTTACTCATTCCATGTAGTAACTGTAAATTAACAGGAAAAAATATATAATCTATTTTCTGTAGTTCAGACAATAAACTTAATTCTGTACTGATAATTTCAGGGCGATCCAGTGATTAAGTGTTAGTTAGACAATAAAATATTTATTCTTAGTAATTGAAATGAAAAGTCTTACTTATTCCATTTGGTGATATGGTCCATTGTAGCTTGAGTACATGAAAAACAGAAACTGTTATGAGCATCAAGGTCATTGATCCTGCAAGTAAAGAGGTTGTACTTAGCCCACAAACACCTGGGCATACATGGTCTTGGACTTGTCTTGTTAGAATTCCTATCTCTTATCATTATACTTTGAAATAATGCTATCTACCCCATTTCATATCTTATCTATATGTGGGAGCTGAAATTATTTAGCCTAGTGGGCTACTGTAGGGCGTAACTTGAATTAACTATGTTTTCCTGAGATTGATAGAGTGTTGATATTGAACTTAGGAGTTACATGTTTTCAAAACATATTTACTGCCTGTGTGTAAGATACACATGTTATTCAGTTATCTGTGTATAACTATTTGCAACTGACAGGCTGTGTGGAGGCATCTGAGCTACTGCCATAATTGCTTTTAACAATGCACGTTAATTTGCTTCTTGCAAATTGAGTGTCATCATTATTTTGAACTATTAAGAAAATGTTTGATTAGATTCATCCACTTACGTCTGTGAAAAAAGAAAACTACAATAGCTCTGACATCTCCCACAGCACCTGGATGTCAACTGCTCCCTAACTGCCTGCTAACGTGAGATGCAGTTTAAGTCTGGATTCATAAAGCTCGCAGAAACCTTGGGGGGAAGGTGGGTTTAAACCCTCCCCTGACAAAGGCAAGTCAGAGGGGGCAGAAAGGCGTGGTGGCTTGCCCAGGGCACACCACTGGGGGAGCCAGAGCCAGGCCTCCAGGTTTCCATCCAGAGCTCCGTATGCTGCTTTCCCCCTTTCTCAGGTCGTGGCACACAGAGAAAATGACACTGTCTTAGGACACGCTGAGGTAAACTGCAGGGGACGTGGGGCTTCATGAGAAATTCATGACAGTTTCTGTTAAAAAACTTATGAAATGTGTAAATTACAGAGGATCTTTAAAAATCAAATCCTGTTTTTAACACACAACCTCTTGTAATTCTCCTTGCTTCATCACTGCAGTTTGGTGGAAGCACCTCCTGTGTTGGGAGAAGCTGCCTTTGGACACCCACACGCTAGGTTGATAACCACTGAATTACAATGAGTCATGTAAGACTTACAGTGAGTCATGTAAGACTGTGATCACTTAGTCATAAGTTCAATAACCCACTTACATAAGCCTATAGTGTTAAATATACTCAGCTTGGGTTTCTCCACAGCTGCCACCCTCAAACCGACACGTACATATACACTGAATCAGTGTACATGACTGCTGACTGATACTTCTTCCAGTGACTACTGAATGCCATGAAGACAGCTGACATACAGAAATGAAGTGGCTGCAGTCTTGCCTAGCTGGCATACATTTCAAAATTGATTATGAATATATGAAAGGTTAACAAGTTCTATTAGCACTTATAAATAGATTGATTTCTGTAAAACATTTCTAGTAATTTATATTTAAAAACATACATACTAAGCACAAGGACAAACTAAAAAAATGTATTCAGTGATACTTACAAAGAGTTAAGTAACGGTTCATCTCCTATTTTCCATTTGTCTTTGACCTGCTTATTTACTGTTGATTCCCAAAACCTGGGACTGTTTTTGAAATTTAATAACTTTCTGAGGTTAGCTGGAGGCTAATTATGAGAAAGGAAACACCTCAATTCTGAATATAAAAGCCTGCCTTGCATACTGGTTACTTCAAGAACCCCAAAAGGTACTACTTGTGCATGCTAACTAAGTCTCTTTGGTTGTGTCTGACTCTTTGTGACCCTATGGACCATAACCTGCCAGGCTCCTCTGTCCATGGGATTCTCCAGGCAGGAATACTGGAATGCGCTGCCACCCCCTCCTTCAGGGGACCTCCCTGACCCAGTGATTGAACTCGCATCTCAATGTCTCCTGCATTGGCAGATGGGTTCTTTACTACTAATGCCACCTTCTGTTCAGAATCAAGGTGATGTTCATGAAGAGAAACGTACAGCTGAATGCCTGTCTCATGCCCATCCCATCAAAGTTAGTGAAATACACAGTTGTCACAGCTGAGACAATGGTGTACTGACTTTAATAGTGGTTACAGCCAGGAGGAAAAGACAAAAACATACCACAAATATGTAGATAAAAGTGAAAAACTGAGTAATAGGGGCTATTTAACTTAACTCACATAGAGGTACAGGATTCAGTGCTCACGGAGAATCTTGGCTTTATTCCATGGAGGATCCCACCACAGTTTTAGTTGCCTATTCCCGCCCCCAAATATCAGACCAAAATGAATCAGTAAACTCTGGATGACTGCTGTACTTCACTGAAAGAAGTTATCTGTTACATAGCAATCACAAAACATACCACAAATATGTAGATAAAAGTGAAAAACTGAGTAATAGGGGCTATTTAACTTAACTCACATAGAGGTACAGGATTCAGTGCTCACGGAGAATCTTGGCTTTATTCCATGGAGGATCCCACCACAGTTTTAGTTGCCTATTCCCGCCCCCAAATATCAGACCAAAATGAATCAGTAAACTCTGGATGACTGCTGTACTTCACTGAAAGAAGTTATCTGTTACATAGCAATCACCTACATTATGGCAAAAACAGCCTGTGAACTATAAACATACTCAGCAGGACAAGCTCATGCCTCAAAGAGAAATTGCCCTGAGTCTCTGGAAGGAGATCGGACGCCACTCCACTCAGCCCCACGTGAGCTCCCGTTCCGACGTCATAGAGGGCGCGTCCTGCAGGCCATGTGTGTGCTCACCACCCTATGCAGGGGTCTGGGCAGTCCCGCAGGTACGTCTCAAATTGACCTTTGGTAACATCTATCAAGGCTGTGTATACCGTCAGCTGAAAGAAAAGTCAACTTTTACTTTAAGGATATTTTCAGTTCTAATATTACCCTACTTGTATTAGCATTTTTTATGGAACTGCTTATGAAGTTTCTTAACATTAAATCTGTTGTTGCCCAATCGCTGAGTTGTGTCCCATGGACTGCGGCACGCCAGGCTTCCCATAGTAGAGTGTGTGTGTGTGAGTGAAGACACAAAACAAAAGGTCCATATGAAAACAACTGACTTCAATAGAACCATTAGGTCTTAATTCTGTGTGTGTGTGTGTGTGTGTGTGTGTGTGTGTGTGTGTGTGTGTGTTAAGACACAAAACAAAAGGTCCATATGAAAACAACTGACTTCAATAGAACCATTAGGTCGTAATTCTGTGCCGTATACTGCTTCACAAGCAATGCTTTAAGGCTCACTTAATGCTCCTCAGTGCATACTTTGCAAAGACCAGTGGTGTACTGTGGAGAATAAAGAGTGTAGCTTTGGCTTTCCTTATCCTGGAAGCATTTCTCAAGCAATGAGGGAAACTATGCAGACACGTAGGTTAGAAGGTACACACCCAACTCACACAAGAATCTGTAAGTAACCCAACTGTGAACTCAAGCAAAGATGGCGTGGGCACAATGAGACGTTGGGGTGAGTGGGCAGGGGGAAAGCTTCCCTCAGGAGCCAGGTTCTCATGGAGGCACACTGATCTTAGGGTTTAGCAAAAGAAGGAAAGGAACAAATGGGAAAAATCAGAGGAATCAGAAACACGCAAGAGGGGGGCTATTAGCAAACTGGATGATCAGAAGACTTTTGCATATTTTAGCTAAAGAGTAGGGAAAAGGCTATAATAATGTTTAAGAAAAAACCTAATCCACTAAGACAGAAAGCTGTCTGAAAATAAGACTTCAGACTTTCTTTTGTTGAGTATTAGGTGTTAGTTGCACCATATAGCATTCAATTCCTCACGGTCGGAGAAGTCACTAATAACATGCTAAATTCAATCCAAATGCCACGTAAGTAAAGCTGGAAATAACACTCTGACCAAAAGGATATCAAGCTGTAGTGACCAACTTCTTTGTCACACCCCAAGAGTTACGGTTTTGGTCACACAAAAACATTTTTAAAAGTAGCCTTAAGCTGAACATGACTTGGAATTCTAGCTCTGATTGATCCAAGACAAAGGGGAAAGATAAAACATGGGATCAAATTCTTTTCCTAAAATCAAAAAAAAGTAGCCTTAAGCTGAACATGACTTGGAATTCTAGCTCTGATTGATCCAAGACAAAAGGGAAAGATAAAACATGGGATCAAATTCTTTTCCTAAAATCAAAAAAATATATATACACACACACACACACATATGTACATATATTAAAAAAAAAATACCTTGTTGAGGACAGGTTTTGTTGACAAGACATCATATATGGTTGCAAATGAGATATTCTGAAACACAAAAATAGTTATTTTTAGTACATTAAATGCAGATGTTGGCAGCTTTATCCACACAAATGGGTCATTAGACCAAGATATTCTTCAATCAGCCTCCCCTAACCCCCATAAAAGAATTTCGCTTGGGTCACTGTTCAGGTGATGATTCTAATACAGCATGCTTGCTTTCTTTCTCTTCCTTTCCTCTTGAATTCCTGACATTCAACTCCACAGAGTAGTGTCCACCATTAGCAAGGGAAAAGTACGGCGAAATTTTGCTCTTTATGTTAAAAACTCAGTGGAAACTGTCCAGAGACAATGACTGTTAGGAGGTTTATAAATTCTTTAAAGGCCAATGAAAAATGTTAGAATGGAGATCATCTTTAGTCACCATTCCTCTCTATAAATGACACTGGGAACGTACCTCTTGGGTTGTCCGATTCAGACACATTTTCGCAGGTGTTCTGCGATCATCAAGGAAGAAGGGATTTTTCCATCGGTCATAATTTGTTTGTACCACATACCATCTACCCTGTTTGGGGTCGAGTCTAGATACAAAGAGAGATTTCTCTTAGGCTTCATGCCTTAAACCCACGCATGTGTCTGTCTCTGCCTTAGTTTCTGTTTTGCCTGAGCAAATGTACTTACTCATATACATCCAGAGACTGTTTTCTGTCTCGTGTAATCACACAACCCTCCCCAGACTGGTTGCCTCCCACGATAAAGTATGCTGGGGCCAATATCTTGGTTTTGGTCAATATATTCTTGGCTTCTTCATAACTACAAAGAAACATTTAGAACAAAGGAAACACCTTTAGTTGACCTGAAATGGAAATTTTTAGCTGTGGAAACTAAGGGAAGACATCTGAGGAACATGTTTTTCTAAAAAGAATAGTGAACAATGGCTCAGGGAGAAACAGTCCCTTGTTCCTCACAGTGAAGCTCCTGACAGTGAAACAGTGAAATCTAGTCCCTCGCTCCTCACAGTGAAACAGATCTGAAATGTTCCCTCAAATGTGAAGGACAAACGAAACAATCATCATGTACCCTTACAGTCTATATACCTGTCACTCAACAGAACTAGGGAAAATAATATAAATTATTACTTGAAAATCAGAGCTATCAAAAATGGAAATGGATTTTCAGTGTATGGGTGGGGGATTGTTTGCATACCAAGAAAACTTCACAGATGCCCTTCACGGATACACTATCCCTAGCACGTTTTAAATAAGTAATTTTCTTGCTGTACACACACACACACACACAAACATGCAGAATTCCATGTTAGTGTCAAAGGTTCACCTAAGAAATTCTGAAATAGTTTCTCAATGGAAGATAAAGCTCAGTAGTATTTTAATATTAGTAATTTAAAAGAAACTACTTTTAAAGGTTCATGTACCATGATGCAAAGATGGTTTCAACATCCACGAACTAATCAATTTGATACACCCATTAAACAATGAAGGATAGATGAATGGCTGAAGTTGTGGTACATATACACAATGGAATATTATTCAGCCATAGAAAAGAATGAATTTGAGTCAGTTATAGTGAAGTAGATGAACCTAGAGCCTGTTATACAGAATGAAGTAGGTCAGAAAGAGAAACACAAATACTGTATATTAACACATGTATGTGGAATCTAGAAAGATGGCACTGATGAACCCATCTGCAGGGAGGGAAGGAGACACAGACACAGAGAATGAGCCTGTGGACACGGTGAGGGAATGAGAAAGTAGGGCAGATGCAGAAAGGGCATCGACACGCACACACTACCACCTGTAAAGCAGAAGCTGGTGAGAAGCTGCGGCCTAACAGCGAGCCCAGTGTGGTGCTCTCTGATGACGTGGGTGGGTGGAGGAGAGGGAGGTTCAAGAGGGAGATGATATATGTATAATTAAGGCTGAACTGCATTGTCATATGGCAGAAAACAACACACTATAAAGCAATTCCGATTAAAGAATTTAAAAAATGAAAGATAAAATATGATCTTAACAGATGCATTTGACAAAATTCAACATCTCAAAAAAGTATGTGCAGAGGGAACATACCTTAACATAATTAAAGGCCATATAAGAGAAGCTCACCGTTAACATACTCAATAGTGAAAAGTTAAAAAGTTTTTCCTCTAAGATTAGGAACAAGACAAACTTGTCCACTCTCACCATTTTAATTCAATATAGTATTGGCAGTATTAGCCAGAATAATAAGGCAAGAATAAGAAATAAAAGGTATCCAAATCAGAAAGGAAGAAGTGAAATTGTCACTATCTGCAGATGACATAATACTATAATAAAGACTCTCCATGAAAAAAAAACTTTTAGGAATAATAAATTCAGTTAAGTTTCAGGACATGAAATCAGTATACAACTATCAGTTGTGGTTCCATACACTAGTAACATCAGAAAGAGAAATTAAGAAAATAGTCCCATTTACAATCACATCCAAAAGAATAAAATACATGGGAATAAATTTAACCAAATAAATTACACTGAAAACTATAAGACACTGATGAAAGAAGAAGATACAAATAAACAAAGATATTCCATGGTCATGGAGTGGAAGAATTAATGTTAAAATGTCCATACTACCCCAGAGAAATCTATACAGATTCACTGCAACCTCTATTAAATTCTAAAGGCATTTTTCACAGAAATAGAACAAACAATACTAAAATCTGTACAGAATAACAAAGGCCATGAATAGCCAAAGCAATCTTGAAAAAGAAGAACATCTATATTTCAAACTGTATTCCAAAGCTACAGTAATCAAAACCATGCTGCTGGCATAAAAACACATTGATCAGTGAAAGAGAATAAACAGCCCATAATTATTTTATGAAAAAGGAACCAAAAATACACACTGAGGAAGAACAATCTCTTCAAAAGATGGTGTTTGGGAAACTGGACAGCTACATGCAAAAGGATGAAACCAAACCACTACCTCACACCATATACAAAAATCAAAATGCATTACAGATTTAAACGTAACACCTGAAATCATAAAACACTTAAAGAAAACCAGGTAATATGCTCCCTGACACGACTTGGCCATAAGTTTTAGATCTGACACTGAGACAAAGGTAACAAAGACAAAAATAAACAAGCAGGACAATGTCAAACTAAAAAACTTCTACACAACAAATAAAACCTTCAACAAAATGAAAAGGCAACCTACTGAACTGGCTAAAATATCTGTAAATCATAGATCCAATAAGGATTTAACATCCAAAATACGTATAGAACTGACACAACTCAATAGCAAAACCAGACAATCCGATTAAAAAGTGGACAGAGGGTCTGAACAGACATTCTTCTAAAGATGAGATACAGGTGGCAACAGGTGCATGAGAAGGTGGGAAATGCCAGCCAAAGCAGCGATAAACACCATCTCACACCTGTCAGGCTGGCTGTTATCCAAAAGACAAGACGTAAGTGCTGGCCAGGAGGAAAGGGAACCCTGTGGCGTCTGGTGGAATGTAAATTGGTGCGGTCACTACGGAACCACCAGTATGAAGGTTCCTCAAAAAGCTAATATTACCACACGACCCAGCATCCCACTTCTAAGTAATGATCTGAGGACAAGAAAACACTAACTCAAAAAGATATTCACAGCCCCACATTAACTGCAGCATTATTTACAATAGGCCATGTTAGGGAAACAACCTAAGGAAGGATGAATGGATACAGAAAATGCAGTATATATACAATAGAATATTATTTAACCATAAAAAACCACGAAACCTTGCCATTTGCGACAACATGGATGGGGCTTGAGAGAATTTTGCTAAATTAAATAAATAAGACAAATACCATGTGATCACACTTAGAATCTACAAACAAAAAATAAAAAAATTCACAGGTAGAGAACAAACTGGTGGCTGACAGAGGTGGGGGCAGGGTGGTGAGAGGTGGGTGAAACGGGTGAAGGGGGTCAAAAAGTACAAAATTCCAGTTATAAGTCTTGAGGATGTCATGTACATCATAGTAACTATAGTTAATAGTACTGTACTGAATATTTGAAAGTTTCATAGAAAAGAAATCTTAAAATTTCTAATCACAAGGAAAAAAACTGTGTGGTGACAGATGTTAACTAGACTTATTGTGATCATTATGCCATATATACAAATACCGAAATATTTGTAGTATGCTTCTTACACTAATATGTCAATTATACCTCAAGGAAAAATTTAAAAAATAAAAAATCTGATAATAAAGCAACCAAACAGATTACCTTGTGCTATTTTCTAGAACTGATCTAATGATAAACCCTATCCACTGGGCATCTTTCTTTCCCAAAATCCATTCCATGACACCTGGAAAAGATAAAACACACAGTGTCACAGGACCTAGAAGAGATTAAACTATTCATCAGAAAGCACAGCCTAGCCTTCTTAAAACAGCTATGAAATTCTCATTTTATTTAAGAGCTCTCTACTTACCCATAAAACCACCATCTATACTGAAGCGGTCATTGAGCGTAACACTAAACCGTCCCTGAAAAGAAAGCAAAGCAGTGAGGTCAGAAACCTCCTTAAGGCCCTCTCACTGTGCTCTTTTGTATACTGTTATATCAGGCCTAGATTGGGGACTTCGGGGTGTGGGGGGAAAGGAAACAAAATCAAGGCATGATACTACTTTTAGAAGTTCAAAGTATTTTTCACATCTAGTGTGTGAGATAAGTAGATGGATGTTATTGGATGTTAACTGCAATCGGATGGATGTTCCTTTTCCAACAAGGAAACTGAAGTGCAAGGACTTAATGACTAACTCGCCTGAGGGCCAGAGCCATGGCCAGATTCCAAGGTTTACACTCACAGCCCTATAGACCCACCATGGGCTTTATCTCCGAAAAAGATTCAGAAATCTCCATTTCCTCCTACTCTTCTCTACCTTATGAACTAAAGGTAACAAGAAGTACAATGGGATGAACTGGGGCTTCATATTCTTTTCAGGTTCTCATTTCCTTAGACTCCATCATTCACACAGAAGTGAAGTCACTCAGTTGTGTCTGACTCTTTGGAACCTGTGGACTGTAGCCTATCAGGTTCCACCATCCATGGGGTTTTCCAGGCAAGAATACTGGAGTGGGTTGCCACTTCGTTCTCTAGGAGATCTTCCCGACCCAGGTCTCCCACATGGTAGGCATTGTAGGCAGACGCTTTACCGTCTGAGCCACCTGAGAAGATCAGTATTCATACAGAGCTACCTGTAAAATATGGTAACAACAGATTCCTTACTGGTTTGAATCCTGTTAACATGCCCACGTAGCCAGCAAAGGTTGTTGCCTTGAAGAGAGTTTTATTGTTCCTTTGGAAGTCTAAATTCACTGTTAAAGGTTTTAGTTCCTCAGATACGACCCAAGTATCATTATTTATATTCCACCTACAAAAGACAAATTTCAGTGATATTTAGTAACAGTGACAATAAGGATGAGTATGATGATGATGGTCAGGCACTATGCTGTGCTGTGTGCTGTGATTAGTCACGCAGTCGTATCCAGCTCTTTGCGACCCCATGGGCTGTAGCCCGCCAGGCTCCTCTGTCCAGGGGAATTCTCCAGGCAAGAATTCTGGAGTGGGTTGTCATCCCTCTTCTATGGATCTTCCCAATCCAGGGGTTGAACCCAGATCTCTCACACTGCAGGTGGATTCTTTACTATCTGGCCACCAGGGAAGCCTGGTCAGATATGATAACAGGTGCTTTATTGACCTAATCCACAATGATCAATATTCACAAGGATTTTCCAATATAGGTAAGTTTTATCTTCCATTTTCCATCAGAGAAGTTAAGGAACTCCCCCAACATGACACAGCCTATAAATAGCAAATCCCAGATAATATTTAGGTCTCCAATTACAAAGCACTGTCATATCTTTTTTCAGGAAGGTAAAGACAACACATGAAATAGAATGCTACTCTTTTACTCTCAACTGAACAGGAGATGCTTAATCTGGTCTCAAAACTAAAGAATCTAGGGTCTTCCTTTCTGGTCATAGTCTGGGAACGATTTGGTACTTAACTTTTTCATCAATGTAGCGACTGAACTGAACTGAACTGAATACTACCTACTCTTAGGGACAGAGACATACCACATTTTTTTTTTAACTTACCCAAGAAATAGTCCAAAATCCATGTTTCGCCCATGTAGTAGATGACCTAAATTGAAAGCAAGCAGAAGAGATATGTAACAGCAATTATGATAGGACGATTGATTCTAAATGAAAGCTGGACACTTAATTTTGGTTAAGTGATATTCCTAACTATTCAATTCAACAGTAAGAATTAAGCAGCACCTAACATCACAAGCCTTCACAAGATGAAAAGGCTGTCCCTGTCACACTGGCCAGATTCCCCCTCAGTACCTGAGAGCACAGGGCTCCAGGTAAGATTAGAAGATGGGGAAAGATCAGTAGCCATGTTTTCTGGTTCACCGTGACACTGTCCTCCTCAGACGAAGCTATCTCAGCCTCACCTAATGTGACTTACCAACACACTTCCCATCAGGGATTGTCACCTACAGATATACCCAGAGTATAGGTCAAAAAACAACAGGGGATCGGGGTACATCACTCTGGGCCTTGTAATCTAAGGACTTGTCAGGAAAGATGTAGAAAAGTGAGCTGGTTTACAGAGGGTGCCTTGGCTGGAAAATGATGGGAGCAACTCTGTTCTGCCCCTGTGAATTCTTAGATCAAATCACAAATACAGGTATAAGTAGCTTATGAGGGAAAGTAAGAATTTTTCAGTCCTGAAACAACTCGTGCAAGAGGTCTGCATGCCTAAATTAAACTTTAATAGCCATGACAGTGATTTTAAAATAAGAACAATTTTCAATTCACTTTCCAAAACTTAATCAAGATCTACAAAACCCTATGCAACATTCACATATATGCATAGCAAGTCTGTATTTAACAAGTTCTGATTTCATTTATTTCAAGATTTTTCTTCTATTTTGTGCTTTGCACCACCCACCCTGCCCCAGCACACATTCATTTACCTTCTTTGTCTTCTGTTATTATTGAAGTACACACGGTAAAAAGTTCATAGAAAATATTGTATAAAATAATCTCTCCTATGACAAAAAAAAAGGAAAGTTTCTGGTTAATATGCAGAACCGTGACATTGTCAGGAAAATTATTTTCTAAGAAAAGGTGTAACTATCATCATCATTGAGTTTTTGCTTGGGCAAACGTTAAGTGTCTTCAGATAATCTGAGTGAGCCTGCATGGCTGGTGGGGTAGGGGTCTCTCCCTCTGTCAAAGGCACTACGGGAATTCACTGAGGAAAAGACAGCCTTTTTAGCAAACAGTACTGTCAATTGGAAAGAACTTGAACTTTGATCCCTAACCCATACCATATGCAAGTTAATTCAAGATACACCATGGGCCTGTATGTAAAAAGTAAACAAAAGTCACAGAGAAGAAAATACACAAGAATTATGTTTTAGAGGTAGGCAAAGATCACTTATGTTAGTCACTCAGTCATGTCTGACTCTTTGTGACCCAATGGACTAGAGTCCGCCAAACTCCTCTGTCTATGGAATTCTCCAGGCAAGAATACTGGAGTGGGTAGCTTATCCCTTCTCCAGGGGATCTTCCCAACCCAGGGATCGAACACAGGTCTCCTACATTGCAGGTAGATCTTTACCAGCTGAGCCATAGTTTCAGTTGGTAAAGAATCTGCCTGCAATGCATGAGACCTGAGTTTGATCCCTGGGTTGGGAAGATCCCCTGGAGAAGGGAAAGGCTACCCACTCCAGTATTCCTGCCTAGAGAATTTCATGGACTGTATAGTCCATGGGATCTCAAAGAGTTGGAAACGACTGAGTGACTTTCACTTTCTTTACCAACTGAGCTATCAGGGAAGCCCCAATTAAGCCATAAGAGTGAATATAACACACTCAACAAAATGCCCAAATAAAAGAAAGTGACACTATCACATGGAGAATCAGCAAGCGGACAAAAGGCTCGTATCAATACTATGCTGTCAATGGTTACAATCACTCTGAAAAACTGGTTGGCAGAAACTCCAAGACTAAATATCAGCTAACCTATAACCCAGGTCATATCCCAGAGAAATGAGTGTACATGCCCATCAAAAAACATGAACAAGAATGTTCATAACTCAAATGTGGAAATGACAAATATCCTAGTCATACAATAGCCTACTACCTATAACGGTATGTGCAAAAAACCGGACAACAGTTCATATCATTTGGCTCTATTTGTACAACGTTTAAGAGGCAAAACTAACCTAAGGTGAAGTCCAAATAGTGGTTACCAAGAGGTTCAGAATCGTGCAGAATGGAGCAGGCTGGACTGCTGTATTATCTTGTTCTGAGTTGTGATTAAATGCATATATGCATGGGAAGTCCCAGGTGGTGCAGTGGTAAAGAATCTACCTGCCAATGCAGGAGATATGGGTTTGATCTGTGGGTTAGGAAGCTCACCTGGAGTAGGAAATGGCAACCCATTCCAGTATTCTTACCTGGAAAATGCCAGGGACAGAGGAGCCTGGCAGGCTACAGTTGGACATGACTGAGACAGACACACTCCTGGATTTTAAAAATTCTATTCATCTATATCCCTAAGATCTATGTACTTCACTGTATGCATTACCATACTCCAATAAAAAATTGGGGGTACTTTATTAAATTTCGTAAAACTGCAGTGAACTTTACCTAAAGGGATTTCAGTAACAGCTGCAATCCCCTTCATTTCCTCCTCAAAGGGGCCAGGGAAGTTGCCAAGCAGACCAGGCTGAAAAACAAACACATTAACAATCATTCAACCTGAACTGTGGCTTTGCGATTTGGTTCTTCTACATATACTCTGTACTAGCCATGGTTGCCACAATACGTGATCAAAGCTTATTTTTTTTGCCTATGAGGTTAAAACCCCTGTGTTTTTAAAAATTGATTATTTTTGGCTTTCCTGGGTCTTCCTTGCTGCACTCGGGCTTTTCTCTAGTTGTGGCAAGCAGGGCTACTCTCTAGGTGTGGTGTGAGGGTTTCTCCTTGCGGTGGCTTCTCTTGTTGTGGAGCATGGACTCTAGGTGTGAGGGCTAGAGTAGTAGATGGAGTAGCAGTTGGAGTAGCAGATGGAGTAGCATTTGGAGTGGCAGGTGGAGCAGCAGGTGGAGCAGGAGATGGAGTAGTAGATGGAGTAGCAGTTGGAGTAGCAGCTGGAGCAGTAGCTGGAGCAGGAGATGGAGTAGCAGACGGAGCAGGAGATGGAGCAGCAGCTGGACCAGGGAATGGAGCAGCAGCTGGAGCAGGAGATGGAGCAGCAGATGGAGCAGCAGGTGGAGCAGTAGGTGGAGCAGCAGGTGGAGCAGGAGATGGAGCAGCAGCTGGGGCAGCAGGTGGAGCAGTAGGTGGAGCAGCAGGTGGAGCAGCAGGTGGAGCAGCAGCTGGAGCAGCAGCTGGGGCAGCAGCTGGAGCAGCAGCTGGGGCAGCAGCTGGAGCAGCAGCTGGGGCAGCAGGTGGAGCAGCAGCTGGGGCAGCAGGTGGAGCAGCAGGTGGAGCAGCAGCTGGAGCAGCAGCTGGAGCAGCAGGTGGGGCAGCAGGTGGAGCAGTAGGTGGAGCAGGAGATGGAGCAGCAGCTGGGGCAGTAGTCGGAGTAGTTGTGGCCTGCAGGCTTAGTTGTCCCATGGCATGTTCATCCACAAACCATGTCTTTTATAAATACATTAAAGAGCAACTAACTGCTGAAATTTACCATGCTATTTTATGTCTTGTAATATTACCAACAGCCAGAATTTTAAGTCCCTCTGAGGTTTTAACAATAGTCTGAAATAAAAGGAAAGTTGTCCAAGTTCCTTAGAAGAGGCTGTCAAATTATGCCTTTAAATAAGTATAGAGCCTTTGCTGAAATGTGTGTATATTTGGCCGTGTGTGTCTTTAACATTCATTGTAGGAAATAATATTTCTTACCAACTTTTGATCCACTAACTGAATAATTTTTCCACTTGGCACAAATGCATTTGTTATATTCTTGACGGTATTCATTATAACTTTCAGCTGAAAAATAAATTTAAAAATTGATTAGAGACATAAGGAAGTGTTGACATTTAACATTAATCTTGATGTAGAAAAGTATTTGAAGACCATTTCAGAAAAGGGTTGCAATTAATGTACATCCATGTTTACTAAATGATTAGTGTGTTTTGTAAATCACAGTAATCATAATTGTCATTATGTCACACTGATCTGTATACCTAAGATCTGTGCACTTTACTGTATGTATACCATACCCCAATAAAAATGTTCTGAAAGCCTATAATCTGTATTTTAATCAAGAATCACACAATTATTTAGACTATGTGTGCAATGAATATATATATTAATTTAAAAAACTGCTTTTTACCTGTTAAAAAAGATATAGATTTTTGACTTATCTATATGTAGCTAAATAAAAGAGTACTATTTAAAAACATATGTAAACAAGATACATCTTTAACATGACACACAATTTACTTTAGATGATAATATATGATACGAGATAAACAAAGGCGGAGGCTAGTAAAAATCAAGAAGCTACAGAGAAATGACATCCTCTTTTCTCTACTATCATTTACTATAAATGGCAGAGAACCATGGAAAGCAGATTCTTAAAATACGTGGTACATAGTATCATGATGTGTTCTTTTAAATACAATTACATTCAATCAAGTCAGAGATAAAAGACAAGAATCACACCCTACCGCTGGTGCTTTGACCGCCATCAGTTCATGCCATCTTTTGTATGGTGGTAAATCGAGATTTATGGTGTACCATGGAACCGGACCCCTGTAACTGCAAGGAGAGGTGTATCACATTGAAATGTTTAAAAGCAGTTTCTTGATGATGGTTAGATAGTTACATCATTATAGGTATGTTAGAGACATATTCTTAATAACAGAGAAATTGGTACTCAAACCAAAATTTGCAAAAAAGCTCATTTTCCACTCAGCGTTTCTGTCCTGGGTCATTTACACAATGCCATTTTAGAAATCCTAAAATGGAATTACAGCATTATAGGAAGGTTAACGCATAATGGTGATAGGTAAAATAATCAATTTTGGCTTAGTAGTTGTATGTAACCTGAGTATCACTGCTAGAAAATAAATGCCTTTTTTTCCCCATCCTAAATCTCTAAGAAGATTTTGTCTAGGCTCTGGGCACTTCTCCAATTGGTTTCCTGGTCTCAGAATTCCCTCTTAGACAGTTTGAACACTGTTGTCAAATCACTGACTCTAGAGCTGGCTTCAGTAGGTCACTTTTAAGCCCCTAGAATGGCAACATAGTATATGAGCTTCCCACCACTGACTTCAAGAGCCTTCACTACTGACTCAGCCATGCTACTCTTCCTACTATGCTGCTGCTAAGTCACTTCAGCGTGTTCAACTCTGTGCAGGCTCTGGGCACTTCTCCAATTGGTTTCCTGGTCTCAGAATTCCCTCTTAGACAGTTTGAACACTGTTGTCAAATCACTGACTCTAGAGCTGGCTTCAGTAGGTCACTTTTAAGCCCCTAGAATGGCAACATAGTATATGAGCTTCCCACCACTGACTTCAAGAGCCTTCACTACTGACTCAGCCATGCTACTCTTCCTACTATGCTGCTGCTAAGTCACTTCAGTCGTGTTCAACTCTGTGCTACCCCATAGACGGCAGCCCACCAGGCTCCCCTGTCCCTGAGATTCTCCAGGCAAGAACAGTGGAGTGGGTTGGCATTTCCTTTTCCAATGCATGAAAGTGAAAAGTGAAAGTGAAGACGCTCAGTGTGTCCAACTCTTAGCGACCCCATGGATGACAGCCTACCAGGCCCCTCCGTCCATGGGATTTCCCAGCCTTCCTACTATACATCCTCTCTTCTCCGTTTTTTTGGGGGTTTTTTTGCTATGCTGTGCGGCATATGGGATCTTAATTCCCCAACAAGGGATCAAACCCAGCCCCCTAGCATGAAAGCGCAGGGTCTAACCACGGGACCACTAGGGAAGCCCCCACATTCTCTCTCCTCATTCTTCTTAGTAAGTCCAAGTCATGTCACTGTTCGATCATATCCATTCCCCCAAAGTCTTACTCTTTAATTTACACATAGCCATTTCCACTGTGAGGACAGTAGCAACATCCACTACTGATCAGTGGAGCCAGGGCTAAAATCCTGATGGATGAACTCTGCAACTATTCTCTGTCGCCACAGAAACAGTATCTTCTGGCACTTGTTACTGAACTGAAAGAGCCTCTCAAGGGTGTGCCATTCAGTGACTGATAAGCTTAAAGCTGCCTAAAAATAGCCAGCATTTGCTCCATTACTGCCCTGCTCCAGAAAAGCAAAAGGTGCACTCTGGTGGGTGCTACAATGTTACCAGGCTCTTAAATACAGAGACATAAATCCAGACTGATTTCCACAGTGGGGGTGGATTAAGAGGCGATGTGTTAGTTCCTTTAAGTCACAGTATTGGGGTCCTATTTATACTTCTGTAGTCACGAATAAGAATAATTCTTTGGTTAAAGGTGTATGTATTCTGTCTTCCTTTCTCTGCAGCAGGCTACTTTCAGTGCAAGGGGATAGCAGGGAGAAAATGGTGACCGTTCTGACACCTCTTCCTTTTTTTTCACATTCTTGTACCCCGTGGGGTGGGGAGCCATTCTTAGATCTTTCCCTATTTAGCCAAATAGGATTTGAAAAGGCCAAAACTCTAAACTAAAAACATTAATGTTCAACACACTAAAACATGATATTGGCCCTTCCTATGTTTTCCAGTCCTGTTTTGGCCTCAATAGTTTTGATTACCATGGGCAGGGTTTATTTTTTTGAATGTTTCACGTGAGATCCTGCACTCTTTTGTTTCAGCATGATGGGATGGTTTATACTCAGGCATCACAGAAAATCACAGGTGATTGTCAGCAGAGAAAAATACTTAGGGGTAGATACAAGAATTCAGTGGAGAATGCTAATCCTTTTTTTCTCCCCCTGATTTTGATGGGCTCAAAATGGGACATTTCATCATGGAGTATTTTCACATTTGTTCAAAGTCTTAGCCAAATGCATACCACACAAACCCGAGGGAAACAAAATCATCTCAGGATAGAAGACATGACTTAAGGTTTTATTCAATGTCATTACTTCTATGAGATCATACTTAACATGGAGAGAAATCTCCAGGAAGGTCAGAGTGAATCCTGCTCGTCTGACGTTTACTCACGTGGGCCCTGAAGGAGGATAGGTTGATTTTCTGCAGTCTTCAGTCCACTAAAAACACAAAGACAAAAGTTTCAGAAAAACAGAGTAGGCAATCTGCAAAGACAGCTGGTGAAGACAAAATCAAGTATGATTTGTCATTTTAGACCATTTTAATGCCTCTTAAAAGTCTTTTTCTCCCATGAAAACTTCAAAATCTCAAACTTAAGTGCGTTTTCAGTCTCTTCAGTTTACTAATTTGGATTTTTGACTGCAAATACATTGAGTTAAGAGGAAATACAAGAATATAGATTGAGACTTCCTTGGTGGTACAGTATTTAAGACTCTGTGCTTCCAATGCCAGGGGTGTGGATTCAGTCCCTGGTCAGGGAACTAAGATCCCACATAAATGGATGCAGAGCTGAGTCACTCTGCTACATCTGAAACTAACACAGCATTGTAAATCAACCATATTTCAGTTTTTAAAGAATTTTTTAAAAAATGCAGATGGAGGGAGTTCCCAGGTGGCCTAGTGGTTAGGATTTTGGGCTTTCAGTGCTGTGGCCCAGGTTCAGTCCCTGGTGGGGGAACTGAGATCCCAAACGCCCCGTGGGGCAGCCAAAGGAAGAAGAAACTGTAGAAAAACGTTTATGACAGCTAGGTTGATTTATCACTTGCCAGGATCTGACATACTTATGAGGTAACTCTATTGCAAGAAATCTGCATCATAAACCAGACTGTCAAGGCACAGGGCCGGGCCCCTTCATCCTCTGGCCCTTCATCACCCCACCCTCTGTGCACAGCCACATGCAACCACACGCTGTGCTCTCTCACCGTTCATGCCTGTGCAAGCACCCGCCTTGCCTTCTGCCTACGAGGCCCGCTCTCCACTTGGTGAGCTTTTGGCTCCAACTTCTAACATCCACCTCAGATGTCTTTTTGGTGATGTCTTCATCTACTTGCCCTGGGAAAACAGCCACCCTCTCCTCTCTACTCCCACAGCACACGTACACATCTCCCTTGCTACCCTTCTGATGTGCACTGTAATTCTCTGTGCGTCTCTTCATGACCAGACTGTGTTCTTGAGGCGTGTGCAGAGCCCCCATGGAGGCCACCACTGAGGCAATAACGGAACAAGACTGTTTTTAGGGAACACGGGTTAGTCTTAGCAGCAAAACAGAAATGGTTCTCAGCATAAAATGATTTTTAAAAATCTACACTGATTTATCATTCTTTTATTACTAGTCTCAAAATGCCAAGATGCAACCATCTTCTTTTTGCTGGAGACCCAATATTGCAAGAGAAAAAAAAATTGTTTTAAAGAAGCATAAATTCACAGTAAAAGGAAGGTGAAGTAGGAGAGGAAACTACTAGCACTGTGGTTTGACCTCAGAAAATAAATCTGCAGCAAATTTGTCTAGGAATGGAGATTGCACATCCTGTTTTAACTTTTGATCACCTGGGAAGTGTATAAGGTAGTCTGACGTTACCCAGTATTCAAACATTAATTGTCAAAATACCACAGTACGTTTCTCATATAAGTACCATTTTGTTTATCATTTTCGGTTGAACTCATGAAAAAACGGCATTAACTGTAAACTTAAATTTTCAAAGTCTATCATTAGAACTTAAGTTCCATTTCACATGATTGGAATATAAAATGTTAGATATTAAATAGTATCGATTTGACAGTTCAGAATCAAACTAGCACAAGCTAATTTTCAAAGCCAATCAGTGTTCAACAAGACTGACTGAGGGTGGTTCTTATTCAGAAAAGTTCCAGTCTCAGTCCTGAGTTGAAGTTGTAGTAAAACTGCACTGCTGCCATCAGGGGCAGGGACAGTCAGGATACACAGTATCTATTTCCTATAAAATTCACACAAGTGAAAAACCTGTGAGAGCAAAAGAAGTTCAAGGTTGAATAACAACAACATGACAGATTTAAGTATGTCCCACAAAGTACCTGCCAATCAACAATAAAATTAATAACCACAAGCTTTAAACATCTGGCATTTTCAGAAATTTTGTACATTTGTCCAACTAAGCTTTTTTTCTGCTCCACCACTATTAACTGTTACCTATCACAGCAGATTCCACTTCAGGTTTTAGGAACTACTAAATTCTCAAGTTCTCTGAAAACACCCTTGGCCTGCTGTTGCTTTATGCAGACTATTCATAAAGACTAATTTTTTAGTCTCAAACTTAGCATTGGATGCTCTAATAAATACTGATAAGCGATCAGTGTCAAGAGTCAAGAAGATAACCGGGAATCATTTGCCTTGTTCTCTAGTTGATCTTGATGCTGCTGTTGAAGCCCCAGGCAGCAGCAGTCTTCGGCTGAAGGCTAAAAGAGTGTGAAACAAATTTTCTCAGGACACATTTCTTATACTTCTGCCATCAAATGTGATTTCATCAACTCACCTTTAGTAAACAGCTTTCCCTGCTTTGCTTATAAATAAGCTACCTGGAGATTTACTTTGGGTGTAGCCTCATTTTACTTTTTAAAATTGGTCAATAAATTCTACGGTGATGAGATACTCTACCTGTTGCTTTTTGATCACTTTTTCCCCTAGGAACTGGGAACACTGATGTCTGCATGGTCTTGCAATGTCAACATACACTGTATTCTTTGGATACAACTCTAGCATCACTGTGTAATAAACACGATGCTCTGCCAGCTAATTATCAAGAAACTCCCTACTCTGCTTGGCCTCAAGAGCACATCTGAAGTCCATTTTCCTTGTTATGATGTGATAGGCTTAGCCTCGTAGTTTCTTAAGGATTAAAATAATGTGATGTGTCAATTCATGTGACACTTAAACGCAGCCGAGTTGTAACTGCATAAGCGCCATTCGAAACGCAGGGAACAGCACTGAAAGCCAGAAGCCCACCACACGCAGGCCCTTCAGGGACAAGCCAGCTGCTCCTGCACTGAAGCAGCCGCAGCCAAGACGCAAACAAGAGCACCTGTGGGCCAGTACAGCTCAGTGTGCGGACCCTGACGTGGGGACTTCATGTAATTTTGACACGTCATGAAATATTCATCTTCTTTTGATTCCCTCACAACATTTTTTCCATTTGCGCCCTCTTAAATTTTATTTTGTTTTTTAACTTGTTTTATATTGGAGTATAGCCAGTGAACAACATCGTGATAGTTCCAGGTGGACCGCAAAGGGACTTGTCCATACACATACACGTATCCATTCTCCCCTAGAGCTTCCCTGGTGGCTCAGATGGTGAAAAAACCTGCCGACAATGTAGGAGACCTGGTTCAATCCCTGGGTCAGGAAGATCCCCTGGAGAAGGGAATGGTTACCCACTCCAGTACTCTTGCCTGGAGAATCCTACAGACAGAGGAGCCTGGCGGACTACAGTCCATGGGATTGCAAAGAGTCAGACATGACTGAGTGACTAACACTTTCACTTTCACCCTCCCCCTAGCTTCTGAAGGACATAAAAACTATCCCCAGTTCGCAGACCTTACAAAAACAGGTGCCAGACCAGCACTCAGGGTACTGACATCCAAAGAGTCAATTTCTGTCAAGGCAAAGCCTCCAAGGTGGTATGAAAGTGAAAGTGTTGGTCGCTCAGTTATGTCTGACTCTTTGCAATCCCATGGACTGTAGCTCTACAGGCTCCTCTGTCCATGGAATTCTCCAGACAAGAGTACTGGAGTGGGTTACAGCCCTTCTCCAGGGGATCTTCCAGACCCAAGGATCAAACCTGGGTCTCCCCCATTGCAGGCTGATGCTTCACAGTCTGAGCCACCAGGGAGGGTGGCATGTATGTGTGAAAAGACAGACAGAAGGTGGAGAGACACTGTATGGGTTTAGTGATTTGCTCAGCTGCAGGTCACATGCAAGTCTGGATGCAGAGGCTGGGATGGGGGTTGTCGCCTGTTTACCGGCCCCTCAACTGAACTCTCCTTTCATCTTCATTATTCTTATTCTCTAGAATAAATGCTACTCCAAGCCAGGAACCTCTCTGGGATCTTCTTTCCTCATAACACCTTTGTCCACTTTTTTCATCAGTCAAAACTCCTGCAAGGGTTTTCCTTGGTATATATAGAGAGAATGGAATACTTACTCAGCCATGAAAATAAACTAGTGGTTACCAGTGGGGAGAGAAGGCGGGAAGGCAATATAGGGGTAGGAGATTAAGAGTTACAAACTATTAGGCATAAAATAAGCCACGATGATGTACTATACAATAAGAGGCAAATAATATTTTATAGTAAATATAAATGGAGTATAACCTTTAAAAATTGTAAGTTATGATATTATACACCTATAACTTACATAATATTGTACATCAACTATACTTCAATAAAATTGTAACTATGGAAATAAAAAGGATAGGAAAATAAAGGTGACAAACTTTCTCCCAGAATAGAGAGAAAATATTATCTAGAAAACACAGGAGGGGAAAAAAAAAAGAGATTTAGAGCATCAATGCATGGAGTCCAACATCTGATTAACTGGATTTCTTCCAGAAAGAGAGCAGAGATAATAAAGAGGGGACAGTAATGAAAGAGATAATGTAAGAAAAATTTCTACAGCTGAAAGGAGATGAGTCCCCAAAATGAGAAGGCCTACTGATTATTTGCCATGCTCTTCTCCAGCGGACCACATTCTGTCAGTCCTCTCCATCATGACTCGCCCGTCTTGAGTTGCCCCGTGGGCATGGCTTAGTTTCATTGAGTTAGATAAGGCTGTGGTCCTAGTGTGATTAGATTGACTAGATTTCTGTGAGTATGGTTTTAGTGTGTCTGCCCTCTGATGCCCTCTTGCAACACCTACCATATTACTTGGGTTTCTCTTACCTTGGGCAAAGATGGGCTTGATAAAGGACAGAAATAATATGGACCTAACAGAAGGAGAAGATATTAAAAAGAGGTGGCAAGAATACACAGAAGAAGGATCTTCATGACCTAGATAATCACAATGGTGTGATCACTCATCTAAAGCCAGACATCTTGGAATGTGAAGTCAAGTGGACCTTAGAAAGCATCACTACAAACAAAGCTAGTGTAAGTCATGGAACTCCAGTAGAGCTATTTCAAATCCTGAAAGATGATGCTCTAAAAGTGCTGCACTCAATATGCCAGCAAATTTGGAAAACTCAGCAGTGGCCACAGGAATGGAAAAGGTCAGTTTTCATTCCAATCCCAAAGAAAGGCAATGCCAAAAAATGCTCAAACTACTGCACAATTGCACTCATCTCACATGCTAGTAAAGTAATGCTCAAAATTCTCCAAGCCAGGCCTCAGCAATACGTGAACCGTGAACTTCCAGATGTTCAAGCTGGTTTTAGAAAAG